>JAJLSV010000021.1:0-168914 GCA_030567775.1 Ogataea nemodendra
GTTTAATACACGGGGTTGACTCAGAAGAACATAACATTTACACGCGTGATACGGGACACGTGATTTTATTGGTTGGTAAAATCCTTACACCACATTTTATAGTCTGATATGATCATATTTGGTTGTGTCTAATAACGTAAACCAGTCAACTCCAAATCAATATGATGTATCATATTTGCATGTATTACTTAAAAGTGGTGAATCATATTTTCTATCGTATAAGTTGCCGAAGTTTTCAATCGAAACAAGAATGTTTGATTCTTTCCAGGCTCCTTATTTTATCAGAAAATCATTTATTGGGATGAATTAAATTACATTTAAACTATTTAAACAAGCATCAGGAGATACTATTGCAACATGACCAAAGAATAGCAAATACTCTAATCATACCGACATGGAGATCTCATTCCAGTGAATCTGAGCTTAGTTAATCACCCAGAGCTGAGAACTGACATCATCCTTACACCAAGTCACGTGTCAAAGTTGATATCGGTAATTTCTCCGGTGACCAAGTCGTCAGATGTGAAGATAAACATCTAAGTTAAAGGGCGAACATGAGGGAAGAGAAAACGAGGCTAGAAATAAAGTGTTATACAGGTGTGAATTGCAATTATTATAAGCTAGTTGATATAGGAGCCATGACAATCGAACCTGTGATCAGGTCGCTCCTGGATACTGACCTGTACAAGATCACTATGCAAGCAGCCATATACACGAATTTCCCAGAAGCTGGTAAGTTCTAGAAGATGGAAAGATATTGATCTGTGAATTCCAGTTACTAACAGAGATGTGTTTCAGAATGTGTCTTTAAATATAGAAATAGAACCCCAGCTAAAAAGCTGAACAAAGAGGCCATAGAGTGGCTCCAGTATCAAATAGAGAGATTGGGAGATTTACGTTTTACCGATGAAGAAATTGCATTTCTGAAGAATGAACTACCATATATGCCAGAGCCATATTTGGACTATATTAAGACGTTCAAGCTAAAGCCAAATGAGCAGGTGAAATTAATAAATACCGACAAACCCGAAGAATTTGGGATAGAGATATCTGGTTCATGGGTAGGAACAACCTTGTATGAGATACCTCTTTTGTCTTTGGTGTCTGAATCCTACTTCAAGTTTGTTGAGACAGACTGGACCAATGAAGGCCAGGAAGAGAAAGCTGAAGAGAAGGCCAAAACTTTACTTTCTAACAAGTGTGCTTTTAGTGAATTTGGAACTCGTAGAAGAAGATCATTAGAGACCCAGAGACTGGTAATGGAGGGACTGATCAAGGGAGCTAACGAGAGTGAAAACAAGAATTTGTTTTTGGGAACGTCCAATGTATATTTTGCAAAAGAATTTAATGTAAAACCAATTGGTACCGTTGGCCATGAATGGATGATGGGAATTGCCTCTATTACTCAAGATTACACTAATGCCAACAAATTTGCTATGGACTTCTGGTTATCGACCATGGGATCTGGCCATGCGGGCCTTGCACTGACTGATACTTTTGGAACAGACGCATTTCTGAAGGTGCTGACTCCACCATATTCAGATTACTATGTTGGGGTAAGACAAGATTCAGGATCTCCATTGGATTTCACAGATAAAATTTCCAACCACTATTTGAACGTTTTGAAGCTCCCTCGCTTCTCCAAGATGCTGTGTTACAGTGATTCTTTGAATGTAGAAAGATGCATACAATATAAGGAGAAGGCCGATTCCGCTGGGCTGAATGCCTCCTTTGGTATCGGAACTAACTTAACTAATGACTTCGATGGCTCGGCTCCAATGAATATCGTGATCAAATTGGATTCAGTTAATGGGAACCCTTCCATTAAAATCAGCGATAATCTCGGAAAAAATATGGGAGACCAGGCGACAGTGGAGAGAGTGAAAAGAGAACTAGGGTATATCGAGAAGACCTGGACAGGTGAGGACGAGAGTCACAGATGGGGATGAAATGGAGAACTACATGATTATCACACAATCGCTTCAGAATTGGTTTCTTTTGTATTTTTCAAGACTTTTTTACGGACTTTTATAATGTTTAATTTCAGGAGCCTTCTCAGTTACATTATTTTTAATGACTTAATTGATATCGGCTTTAAAAGCAATTATAGAGCACATGAGTACATGCTGTGGGGTTGAAAGATTCTGTGTATCAGACAGAACACCTAAGTCAGCATTAGATCATCAATTACATCAGCAGTAGAGAGATTTTTCAATAACCCGTACACTGGATAATCTGTTATAGGTAAAATATTGGCTAGTGTTACACTGCCACATGCCTCAGCCAAGGAGTAAAAATGTTGATATTGTGGCGGTGCAGACATGTGAAAGTTCATTTAATTCTTGCATGTCTAGATACCAAAAACATGAGAAATTTGGAATGCCTTATGTTGTTGAACACTCGCTAGAAAGGCGGTTTATGAGGAGAGAAAGAACGAAGGCGAAAGAACGGAGAGTGAGTTGCAAATTATAAGACATCTTTACAACTGAGAATAGTGGACAAAAGAGGGAAACCGATTTTTGGGGAGAAACAAGAAATGGGACCCTTGGACGCGAGTAAAAAGGATACTCTGGGGACTTCAATAGTAAGAGAAGATCAGACAGAGGTCAGAACTAAAAGAGGATCGGGCCCAGAAATGCTTCTAAGTGATTCGCCGGGCATTGCAGAAAACGAGTCAGCATCAGAAGATGCTATTAGCAGTCAACCGTCTACAGTAAGCTCAACACCCTTATTAAGAGCTAATGGTCCATCGAGCCTTTCACCTATGTTAATGCCTCTTGATGGCTCCTTACCACCATCAACACAGGAGAAGAAAAGACGCTTTCTAAGGCGGAGTTCGAGCGCAAGTATGTCGAATGAGAACTTGTCAATATTTGATTTGTTAGATCCACTTGGAATCTCGGCAGAGATCTCCAAAAATCCCACGTATCAAAAGGTCAAGAACTATTCTGCAGAGTCGATCAAGAAGTTTAACAAAGGTAAAAGAAATCTGAAGTTTAATATCAATAATGATGACATGAAAAACCTGAAAGAGCTAATGAATAAGAGACTCCATAAGTTATATGTCAAGCTAGACAAGACTATGTATGCCTCTAAAACAGAGAAGAATTACTACTCTGCTTCAATTTTTTTGATCTTCATTTGTGGATTTATCATTGGTGGACATCCAGAACATTTCCATTTGCTGTATACTAGTGTTTCACTTGTGCTTATGCCTATACGGTTCCTTACATACTACAAAGTTGGCTACGGATTTTTCCTTGCCGATTTATGTTACTTCGTGAATGGCCTTCTACTTCTATTTATTTGGTGCTTTCCATACTCGAAGATGCTATTTGTCACATGCTCCAGTTTTTCTTACGGAACCTTATCGTTCGCCGTAATAACATGGAAAAACAAGCTGGTTCTTCATTCGATCGAAAAGACAACTTCTACTTTCATTCATGTCATGCCTCCAATAGTGATGTATGTGATTACACACCAATTGCCACTAGAGTTCAAACAGAAGAGATTTCCGGGGTCTTTAAAGCTGAAGGACTGGGAACTATGGTATGGAATATTTTACACTTCGTTACTCTACTTTGTTTGGCAATCTTCCTATCATTATTTTATCACCGTGAAGAATGCAGAGCAAATTAAGAGCGGAAAAATAACCTCATTTGAATATCTTAGAAAATCATTTGCAAAAAAGCCTATTGGAAAGTTCGTTAACTCTCTTCCTGAGCCATTACCTGTATTTGCGTTTATGAGTTTCCAATACTTATACCAGCTGGGAACGATGAGTTTCTGCCCATTATTTTTTAAATACAAATATCTTGGTGCAGCTTTTGTTTCTTTTATATTCTATACTGCCAGTTATCAAGGCGCTACTTACTATATTGACTTCTACGGAAAGAAGTTTCAACACGAAGTTGAGAGGTTGCAGAAGGAGGTTGACGAACTTCAATCGCGGTCCAAAGAGCAGGGATCACAACAAGAGAATTTTGCAAACATCGATGCCAAGTCCAGTGATTCTACTGTGACCTCGAATGGTTCCAAGGACGATTGTTCTGGGTATGAATTAGTGGACAGACCGACTATTGGATAATCAAGGACAATATTTTTCAAAGATTTAACGACATTAACTTATTATGAGTCATAATTTCATTTCTATATGTTTGGTTTAAAGTGTCTAAATAGTGATACTAGTTTATTTTCGTACTATATTCCAACAAATATATATATATTTTGTATATCGATGTTTTCCTCATTCATTTTTATCTCTATTAGAGATAAAGAGACTAGAGGAAAAATTTCATATCTAGAGAAAAAAATTTGATCAAGATGATTTCAAAATAATCATATGCTCTAAAGATATTTGATTAAAGAGGACTAATGGAACCTATACTACAATTCGAAGATGTTTGCTTCACGATATGACCCCTCCTCATATACAGCCAAAGAGGCAGAGACAGAAACTTCGGATGAAAACGATAATAGTACAATTTCGCAAAGAGGAAAAGAGACTCTCAAAAGAAAAAGAGAGTCATCAGAAAGTGATTCCGAAATAGACTCAGAATATTCTTCAGGAAACGAAAATTTAGAGGACAATTTAAGTGTTAATGACTCAGATGAAGAACAAGCAGAAGATCCAAACGGTGAAGTGGAACGGAGGACGGATGACAAGACACAAGACGTGGAATATGATGGTGCTCATTCAGGTGTATTTGAGAGATTCAAAAGAACAATGAATCTGCAGCCGAGACTAGAAAAAGCAGGACTTACAAAAGATACGATTTTAGCGGAAAGCGATGGAGAACAACAGGATGTGGCACCTATACCACAGCCAAAATTACCCAGAGATCAACACCTATATTCTAATGAACAGAAGAACCAGAACCTCAACTGGCTCTCACAGCCCGAATATCATGCCACAGAACTCACCAAACCATTTTCAGAATTTGAGCCCAAAATTGATAATATCTTGATCAAAAATCTTAAAGATAGATTTCGAATCGAGTGTGCATTTTCTGTTCAGGTTAGCGTCATTGGTTCTCTTTTGACAGATATCAAAAGAAATAAACTCGACCCAAGACCCTCAGGAGATTATCTAGTCAATGCATCTACAGGAAGTGGAAAAACACTGGCATACCTAATACCTATAGTTCACTCACTCATAGGAAGAGTGGTTCCCAAGTTGAGATCTATAATCTTGGTCCCCACCAAACCACTTATAAATCAAGTTTATTCAAATTTGCTACAGCTCACAAAAGGGATAAATCTGAACATGATGGCCTTTCGTAGTGAGATCAGTCTCAAAGAGGAGTATTCAAAGTTTATTTCGGGAAGTCCAGACATATTGGTGACCACTCCCGGTCGTCTGGTAGACCATTTGGTTAACCACGAGATAGATCTTACAAGCCTTAAATTTTTGGTTGTGGATGAAGCAGATAGACTTTTAAATCAATCTTTTCAAAACTGGTGTGACGTTCTTGTATCAAGAATTGAACAGCAACAACAACCAACTGGAACAGCCCATAATTTTTACAATAAATTTAACATCAAATGCGTCAAATTAATATTCAGTGCAACACTGACTACTGATTCCGAGAAGCTTTCTCATCTGAAACTCTTCAAACCCAGAGTGATCGTTATCAATGACACCAATCACCTGGTTAATGAACTTTACCAACTACCACCGCATCTTGACGAATTTTATATGAAAGTATCAGAGTCTCTTTCGTTCTACAAACCTCTGATTTTGATGAATTTCTTGAAACAATCTGAATTTTCTTCTCACGGTCTTATTTTTACCAAATCCAATGAGTCAGCCATCAGACTGACAAGATTACTATCACTTCTAGTTAACCAATTTAAAGTGGATCTTAATATTCATTCAATTAATTTCAGCCTTAAGAACCAAGAAAGAACAAGAATTCTTAAGAAATTTGATACAAAGGGGGGTTTATTGATCTCAACTGACTTGATATCAAGAGGTCTGAATCTGGACTCTATACAATTCGTTATTAATTATGATCTTCCACTTTCCACCAAAGAATACATTCACCGTGTAGGTAGAACGGCCAGAGCAAATAGGAAAGGTAAATCTGTGACTTTCTGCTATGGAGATGGAGAGTTGAAATGGTTTAAAAAACTTGTCTACTCGGGAGGAGCGATCAACAGGAACGAGAAAACAGTGAACGAAATTAATTTCGTTAGAAACATCTCTGAAGGCTCCGAAACTGAAGGACGGCTAGAATTCGCTCTGGATATTACTTCTGAGGATAAGGAACAATATGAAACCTGTTTGAACCAGCTGAAAATGGAAGTGTACAACAAAAAATAATGTAATACTTAAGTAATCATTATAATATTTACAAGCATTCTATATAACAGTCACATCTACAACGGTATTCAGTCTTTCTTAACGGGCCTCTTAACACCATATTTGGATCTTGAGGTCTTTCTATTGGCAACCCCAGCAAGATCCATGGCACCTCTCACCAAATGGTACTTCACACCAGGAAGATCCTGTGATCTTCCACCTCTTACGTACACAACTGAGTGTTCCTGAGCATTATGCCCGATACCAGGAATATATGCCGAGATGACCTCTCCGTTACTGAGTCTGACTCTTGCAGCCTTTCTCTGGGCAGAGTTAGGCTTCTTTGGCTTCAGGATCATAACTCTCACAATCACACCCTTCTTGATTGGACAGTTATCGAGATGAGGCGACTTCGTAGGCCTCTTCTTTCTTGTGATATATCCATCTCCTCTTTTAGTCTGATTTAGTGTAGCATTTCTTTGCTGTACCATCTGCCAGACTTTCGATGATGTTGGTGTCGTCGACCATACCGGTGCAAATCGAAATCCTTCAACACCTCGAAGACCACTTACTGCGAGTCCACGCGTTCTCACAGAACTTCTGGCGACATTTAGCGCATTCATCATGATGTTTTTCAGCATGATGACATTCAATCCTTTGGGATACTGCTTGAATCAGCTATATTTCTTTCGTTATGGGCTCCTCATACATCTCAAATATCTACAACTTGAGGAAAATTTTGGAGTATATCATGGTCGTGCGCCCAACGGATGTTACCCGGAATTTATAATATGATGATTCTCCATCGAAAAACCTCCTCCTATAGAAAAGAAGTAATTCGGAATATTGGCCAATGAATGAAGGTTTAATCCTAATTTTAAAAGTTTATAGATATTGCAAAGGCTGCTGTCGAGGTTGATTTACGAATAAGAACCACATTAGAGGGGTTGTAACAGGGGAACAGCGAAGAACACGGAGAAAACGGAGTAAAAATACCGCAATCGTGATTTAAGTTGACACAGTCGCAATAACAGAGCATAGCATATAGAAAGACAAGATGTTGAGAGCGCTCGCAGGTTGTTCCAGCATAGCAAGAAGGAACTGTGCAATCTATGGGCCGAAGGTATCAGCAGGTTTCAGAGGTACGGTGGGCGGTGGAATCAACAGACCAGTTGGTCTTATCTCAAGCTCTGTGGAAGGACTATCTGCCCTAAATCAGAAACAACAGATACTCTTTTACAGTCATGCTCCACCATTGACCAAAGATATTATAACCGAGAGAATCATAGAATTGCTAGAATCATATAACAAAGTGAAGCCAGGCACCGAGATTGATGTTTCTTCTTCATTCAGCAAGGACCTAGGTCTTGATTCCTTCGACACAGTGGAAATCATCATGGAGATTGAATACGAGTTCTCCATCATAATACCAGATCATGAGGCAGATTCGATCAAGTGTGTCGGCCAAGCTGTGGATTACATTGCCAAACAACCAGATGCATGCTAGATATTTATAAAGACTGGAAATTAGAAATATAAAGTTGAGATATACATAGGACCGCTCTAAAGATCTATAGATTGTCATATTCTGATGGAGGTAATAGCTCCATAATCAATTAGTTCTTTAGGTATTGTCTTATTTTCTTGATGAGGACATTCTTGTTTGCCAGTCGTGTCTGATATTCCATTAACATGCTGACTTTGCCATTACTCATGCAGTGCTGTAGCCATAGTGGTTTGTGATGTTGCTGATACTATTTATTAACTCAATCATATTTATTTATTTATTTAAGAACTATTTATTATCTATCTCATCGAAAAATTTTATCTTTGATATATTTTAGTTCAAGTAGATGGTTAAGGATTTACATTTTCAGTGATTTTAATTTTGTTTCATTAGATGGTTGACAATGATGCGAACTATTAATTTATTCTTGACTAAGGTAATATACCGTATTAACAAGACGGTATTCTAGAAATGCGAAGATATGCGAAATAAGATATGCTATAATAGACCAGATTGACTAGACCGTACTAGCCATAGTCGCGTCGGTCTCAGTAGGCAGAAGCTCATTAATGTCAGACTTCTCTAAATCGTCGTCTACAATAGTCTGGTGTGTATCGTGTTCTTCCTCCTTACTTGCAGAAGCAGTCAAAGAATGATTATCTGATTCTGAGGAGACAACTGCTATATTTTTTTCATCATCAATTTCCTGGGTCGAATCGGAGCCAAACCATTTGAATCTCATACACCAAATTAAATGACTTAACATAATTCCTATCTCAAGACAAGCACAGATGCTGTACAGGATGCAACCCATCACGTCTAGATTTTCTGGGTCAACTGCAAGAGATGCGAGTGAGAAAATTGCACCGCTGAGATCTGTCATGAGAAAAATGAAGTTGATACCAACCACTCTTCCTTTTCTCTTAGCCAGCTCAAAATATGGAGGGACAAGACCGAGAGCTAGGAGAACAGAGGCAATGATTCCGAAAATCAGCAATGGCCATGTGGTTCCATTTCTGTAGACCTTTCTCAATGGAATGATGAAAGCAACCTCGACTGTGACCTGGAACAAAATGAATCCTACTCCTCTCAATATGATCTGTTTTCTGGATCTTCTCTTAGGTGGATAGTACATCACTTGTAAGAACACGATCCAACAGAAGAAGGAAAAGAGATGTGGTTGGATCTGAATTGGGATAGAAGAATCTTCGGAAACGAAATAAACAGCGAAAAAGGGAGAACACAAACACCAGAGAAAAATCATGATTTCGTTCAGGCCCTCACAATTTTTATTTCTATAATTGTGGATGATTTGAGGGATCATCTGGATGCACCAGAGAACTGTTCCTATAGTTGCCAAGATATTTGCGACTGTTGAAGACATGGATAACGATATGTTTTTTTGCTTACTTGAGATCCACTTGACTATGTGAAGAGCCTAATGGGGGACAATCAGTCCTTTTATACCGGGGTGCTTAGTCTCTTGGGTCTTGGTTCCCTGGGCGCGAGAAAAAGAAATTTCTATTATATTCTACTGAAACCCCTACGCGAAATGTCATTTTACTATAGAAAAGGGCTCTTGGGAGCCAGAAGAGACATTAGGGTTCCAATTGGGCAAGACTTTCCGCAGTGAAAAATCTGCTCTCTACTAGAGAAATCTATTGACGAGTAAATTGAAATAAAACAATATGACTATTGTGTAGATTACGCCTGGTATTGAATGTTTTTTTATCGAAATTTCCTCTCCTCGAGTCGTCAAATTGGCCCCCTTTTCACCTGGTGTATCACCAGGTGAAAAATTTCGGCCGTTGATTACTTCCTCGAGCCGCAAACAAGGGCCATACAAAACTAATTTGACATTATTTTTGCGGGTCTTAGTCGCGAATCACCATGTGACTTAGTCACAAGGAGCAAATTTGGAAGCTTGAAAAGGAAGTTCCATGCCTCAGTAATAGACTCGTGGATGAGTCTTACTCACGGATAATACGAGAATATCCCCAGATGTTGACTCATATATCCGTCACAAGGGTTTTGTCCTTCCATACTGGGAAATATATTACTGAAGCAAAATAAATTCATGGATCATATAGTCCCATTAATCTCAGGGCACCCAGCTTCCTCATCAAGAGAAGAATGGTAGCAAGTAGATCGCATTAGACTTATTTTATTGGCCCTACAAATAAATTTTCTTCTAAAAACACCCAATTACCTTATCCGCATCTTCAGAAACCCCTTCCTTTCGAATATCGATTAGTGTTCCCATATTCTGCAAAAAGCCAAAACTGTCTTCTCCTACAGTAAACCGCACCTCCATTCTCGACCAACTATAAGGACAAAATTTTCGTGAACGTGGGTTTGAAGGGCATATTTCCTGCTTAACAGAATCATTCCATATCTCTGCACTAATCTTAGAGTCTCCCATAAACCATCATATCCTCAAAGGGATCAATATAATCCTTAATGCCTCCAAATAAACTAGATTCCAAGAACACCGCTCTGATTTGAGCCTAAGTGATTAGGTTTTCAACAAATTGTAGCTCCACCATTTATCTCATGAGTTTCGACTAGGGAACCAGAAATCGTTGTCATTGAGCTCTCTTTATTACTCAACCATGAACATCTCTTCCTTGTGAACACAGTTTCATGATATTTTTGTGATTTTTGGGTCCTAGCAATTTCCTCTCACGGAATTTGATCCTAAGAAAATATCATTCTTCGAGACTCCACCGTAAAAATTCTTCGTCAGTTACCTATATTCTGGATATGACACAATAGCTTGATATTCCCAGTCTGAAAATAGGTCCGAAATATTCAGTTTTGCTGCTGAAATAGTAACTGCGAGAGTTGGTTATACAAGGATCTTTCTGTTCCTTAACCAAGCAAAATGATTCGGCATATCCGACTTAAATGGAAATAAAAAGTTTTTTGCAATCTCCGATTATCGCCTCAATCGCAGGAGTCTGAGAGTATTTTTGTCCTGTTAATAATCTGTCATCGTTGGACAGAGAAATACCAAAAACACCAGCTAGACTAAAAACCAAACAAAGACAAGGGAAGATCGAGCATAATTAATAGAGGAGAAATGTAAGAATCAACTCTAATTATGAACCAGAGGTGTATCCTTTCAGAATGTCAGATCGATCTCATCATCAAACACCCTGCTTTCACAGAACTATATCTGCCACATTTAAACAGTTGAGGAGATCTGTTAGCTTATATGACCAGCCTTATTATGGATCATTTTTAATGTTCATTTTCTATAAAACGGTCTTGACATCATCAATAATACTAGTATTTAGTGACTGGTCAAATCACTAGCACAGCCAGAAATTCAAATCATTCCTATCTGCCGAATGTCGGGGAAACAAAATTAAAAGAGGTTTATCGGTGGTAATATATGAATTAGAGTTTTGTTGTAACTCATTCAGCTCTGAGCTACACAATTGAGACATTTATAACCAGAAAAACCCATTTCAGTACAACAGCCAGGATTTCAAGTTCAACAGAAGACCAAATGATTTCTGCAAAGGAAATAATCAAGTTTCTCTCCAGCTATGGTACTTGCGATGTATCAGACGCATTGATGAAGTTTGGTCTTACCAATGGAGGATACATCCCAAATCTCACAAGATATTCGACCAATGGAAAAACCATGGCGGGAAAAGCATATACTGTTTTGTTTGCTGCTAGAGATGATCCTGCATACGAGGAGATCAAAGGTGGTTATATCGACCAATTGCCAGAAGATTCTATTTTAGTGATTGCATTGACACCAAATCTACAGAAACACGATGCTCCATATGTCAAAATTAACAATGCTCTTTACGGAGGACTCATGTCCACAAGGGCTAATTATCTCAGAAGCAATGGAACAGTTGTATTTGGCCGTATAAGAGACTTGAAAGAACATCAAGATCTCGAAAGAAACGTTTTTAGCTACGGGTTGGGTTCTACAGCGCACAAACCAGTTGTCAAACTGGCAGGAATCAACGTTCCATTGGATATCCACATAGACAACTATCCGAATCCATATGTCGAGACAATTAATCCAGGTGATTATATAGTTGGAGATGAAAATGGAATTGTCAAAGTAGATGGTTCGGACTTGCCGCTAATTCAACAATGTCTAGACTATATTCCTAAACGGGTCGAGGCAGATACTCTGGTGGCCAAAGATATACTCAATGGTGAAGAAGCCATTAAGGCCCAAAAAAAGAGAAGATCGGGCTTATAAGCGGACCGCCCATCTAGCTGCTGTCACTATTATCGATTTATCAGACAATTTGCTCGCTTATGCCATCTCTTAAGCTATCGTTAAATAAAATCGCTTCGTTTCTGTCACAATCTTCTACATACAACCTAACCAACAATTCATTAAGAACTTTAACAGAATTTAAATCAGTTCCAAAATCGGCCTGTCAGTATCGACATTAAATTGAGGTCCTTATGGTCATCGTTCTCTTATATTCCTATCTTGCCCTAGTCCACTGTTGTTTTGATACGCTTCTCTATATTGTAAGGGAACATTACGATCATACCAGACGCAAGCTCTATGCTTACGTAACCAAAAAATTTGACGCACATCAGATATAAGGAATGATATGGAAGTTTTGAAGTCTCTGAGCTTTGAACAACAGAGAAGCTATGGAAACCAACACATTATGGTAGTTGATACGACATATTATGACTTACTTTCAGTGAGTCCGATGGCCACGGATTTGGAAATAAAAAAATCCTATAGAAAACTGGCCATCAAGTACCATCCTGATAAAAACCAGGGAAATGAAGAAGCAGCTGAGATATTCAAGAAGGTGAGTGAAGCATATCAGATACTGAGCGACAAACAACTCAGAATAAAGTATGATCTTAATGGATTGAAAGAAGTGAAAGACAGCTCCCAGGTTACCGACCCAGAGCAACTCTTTGACTGCATTTTTGGTGGCGAAGCATTCCTGGACTACATTGGGGAATTGACCTTGTTCAAGAACTTATCTAAACAGTACGAGTTAGAGACAGAGGAAGAGGAGAGGAAGAAATTTGAGGAATATTATGGGACACATTCGACTCTTTCCGGCACGCTTTCGTTGGAAAATGGAGAAAGTGATCTCACTGACGATGAGAAACTTAAGCTTGCTAAGAAGGAGATGGAGAGAATCAAGAATGAGGAGAGAGATAAACTAGATGAGGAGAACACAAAGAGAAAAGAGGAGATCAAGAGGGATTTGGAACACAAGCTTGTGTCCAAACTATCTTTGTTCACAGAAACAGACAAATCCAGCGATATTATTCAATCGTTCAAAGGAAAATTTCAATTGGAGGCGGAAAACCTGAAGATGGAGTCTTTTGGACTCCAAATCTTACACACCATAGGAACAATTTATACTACTAAGGCGAACATTTTTCTCAAATCCCATAAATCATTTTTAGGCCTTGGAAGTTGGTTGGGATCAATCAAAGAAAAAGGTGGAATAATCAAGGATACCTTCAAAACTATCAGCAGTGCTCTAGATGCACAAAGCACCATGCAGGAACTTGCGAAGATGAATGAAAGAAGAGAACAGTTTCTTAAGGACCTCCAACAGACCGAGGAAAATGGTGAGCGAAAAGGTGATGCCAAAGAACCAGAATTTGAATCTGAGCAGAACAATGATGGCTCTTCAAATACTGAGAACCCACCAAAATCAGCGAAATCAAGTGATAATGCTGATTCTAAAACAAAGAAGGATGAAGGGCCTGTTCCAACCGACGAGGAGGTTGCAGATTTGGAAAAGTTGCTTATGGGAAAGATAATTGCAGCAGCCTGGAAGGGCTCACAACTTGAGATATCTTCTACACTTAGAGATGTCGTGGATTCTATTTTATATGACGAGACAATAGACGTCTCTAAAGCTATTGAACGTGCAGAAGCATTGTTAATGATTGGAGAAATATTCCTGAACGCAAAGAGATCTAAATGGGAGGCCGAAGAGGCAAAAATATTTGAAGAGCTTGTTGCTGAGGCCACTCAAAAGAAATCAAAGAGCTAATATCGGCCTCTAACAAGACATATTATAACCGTAATGATCGATGGTCTCGTGTTTAATACATCTATCCAATCTAATGAATAATCAGATTTATCTTATTATATATGTGCTGACTATGATTACAGTTCAATATTTAGTCTAATAATCTAAGCTTAACAGACTTATGTTTAGTTGGTTTAAATATATACAAAGTTTGAAAGGAATAAAAGATATGCGCAACTATTCTACCGAGTAATAGATCTTTCTCAAATCCACAACCTTCTTACCTCTTTCCAGGGCTATTTCATCAATTGTCTTTTGTTTCAGTAATGCTTCCATGGTACATTTAATGACGTTCATCTTATTTCTGGATCTGTAGACTTTTGCACTCAAATCCTTGATACCGGCACACTGAGCCAATTCGAAGATCATAGGATTACATCTCAAACCAGCACCAGGAGGCGACGATCTTAAGTTAACAACAGTCGAGACATATTTGTTTTCAATATTTCCGTAAATGGTTCTATTTTCAAGCCTTGGGATCTTAGTCAAGTTCTTCACTGCCTGCCAGTGCGCCTTCAAGATAGCATTTGCCGGTTCCTCAGGATCTTTACCTTCCCCGATACCAAGCATACCATTTCTGTCGCCAGCGCAAACCAAGGCATAGAATGAGTTAATTTTACCCTTTGATGTCTGATTTCTCACAGTTTTCAATATTAACGTCTTTGTGCTCAACCTGGAAATATATCTCTCGTCATATCCTGTCGATAGTGCCAACTTCTTTGCCAACTCTTTCAACTCAGAGGCATTACCACCATCTTCAGATTCTAGAATCTGGTTCCTTGGCACGTCTGCCGATGTTGGTTGTGTCATAGCCAAATAGGTTTCCTGTTTTTTGTTTAAATGATCGAAATATGGATCTACTGTCATCAGATCGTCTAGATAATGTGGAGCAAATTGAACAGGATTGAACTTTCTCTGTTTGTAATGCTCTGGTTTCACCGATGATTCAGCCAACAAGATTGATTCAACAACCTTTGGCTCATAAAATTGTAGTAGATATTGCATGTGTTTCACTTTCTGCGGATCCAAGCTCTTCAATGATGATCCTGAAGCCGTTTGTCGATTGTTCATGGATATCGCAGACGACGAAAACATCCGTCTGCAACCGCATGTGGCTGTTTGTGGAAGTCTTCTCAGTGGTCCCAATGACATGATATATATATCCCACTTCTGTGTGCTTTCCAGTTATGTTGTAGGGCCCTCTGTTACGTTGCAATCTCTAATATGGACTGACTTCTGTGACTAACTTCCATCGCTAACACTTTTTCAATCTCTAGTCCATGTCTATTGAGCTGAAAATTTTGAAAAGTCTCGACAGATTAGAGTTACCCGGAAATAATGTAGATTTTCGACGTCGCGTCGATAGACGCCTACAAAATCATGCCGTCTCCGTTTTCAAGGTTGGGAAATCTGGCCTTATAGAAGATAATTTACATTGAAAAGAGGGTGCTCTACCACTGTGCTAACAAAGACATAGATCCACACATAAAGGACCCTACAAAATAATGAGCTTCGAGGTTGGTCGCAGGGCTTCAACCGTGAGTCAATTGAATCGGGTAATTGCGGCACCTTTTTCGGGATCAAAGCATAGGAAGAGCCCTAAGGTGACTACTCCACGGATCTTTGAGAATGAATTGGGAGAAAGCATTGAATTCCGCACACAAATATTGGGAGAACTTAAAGAAATGGGGCTTCCTGATTTAGTGCATTTATCGAAATATGAGAGAGAAACAAGATCGGAAATCGGAGAGTATCATTATAGCATTGGTCTCAATACCTCCTCTGTGGTTCAGCCTTATATGTATCTGCAAACAATCCAATTGAACGATAAACTGGCGGCATCAGAAAAGCATCCAAAGATTGGGACGTATTGTTCATATAATTGTTTCAGTAAGGGTGATTTGAGGATCAGGTGCTCCTTCCCAGGCGCATCGCTCCCTACTGTTCAATTTGTGCCTCAATCAAATAATCCAAAGTTGGCATATACTGTAGAGGAGGAGAATTCTCCAATTTGGAAGGAAACTTATGTCTCATCGCTGATTAGAGCCATACTTTTTAGTGATGATCTAGAACGACAATTGCCAGGAATGTGTAAATATAATCCGATGCAATCCACCAAAGATGCCAAAGAGGCTGTGAAGTCCATGATTGAGATGATACCAAGAGGCACTCTCTGTGGATGCTCTCATTTAATCAATCAGCCAACTATCATGTCGAATTATTTAATAGATGCATTGATAAAACTTGTGGATCTCACTGGTTATTACGATCTAGCATTGGAACAGCTTGTTCTTCTAGAATCCACCCACAAGGGACTTAATGCAAACATTTTAAAGGTGAAACTTCTCTTGCTAAAAGGTGAACAGACAAAAGCAGTCACAAAAATGTATTATTCCATCAAGCAACATCCAAGAGACGGTTTAATGCTACTGGAACAGGCAAAATTCTTGATTTCACAGAATAGAGCCGATCTGGCTCTTGCTTCGGCTACAAGAGCAGTAGAATGCCTCCCTACGGAATTTCAATGTTGGAAGGTTCTTATACAATCACACATTTTGAATAAAGACTTCCATAATGCTCTATTGGCTCTGAATTCGACCCCCATGTACACTAACAAAAAAAAGGACGTGTTTAGAGCTCTCAAACCAAAAGGATTTGATTTCCCGTTACCGTCTGAGGGGAAACTAAAAAGTGTCTGGGAGGATTGTGATTCTCTTGGATGCATTTCTGGATATGGAGAGATCATAGAGTTTTCTTCTATCAGTCATATTGAAAATTTGAACCAACTGCATCTGGTTGTTTACGAGCAGACTCACAAACTCCACAGCACATTTAAGGAGGCCTACGATTTACTGGCCATTATGGATAGACTTTTGGGATGGTCAGAATTGTTGAGATTAAGGTCTAAAGTGTTTGTAATGGAGAACGAGTACAAGGATATTTTACAAATGGAACAGCAAGAGATGCAGGAGCACTATCGTCAATCAAAAAACCAATTGACGCCTGACGATCAGGAGCATAGAAGTCGGTCTGCATCCCTGAGGTCTCGAAATGGATCTGTGTCATCCTTGTCTAAGGTGATGAAGTTCCGTACAAAAAGGCTTAGTGAAAGATGGCTTGATTCGTTGTTCCTTATTTTCTATGACAATCTGAAGTCGGTGCTGCTATGGGAGAGTGAGAAAATAAGCAATGATGTAAGCCCTGTGCAACACATTGCCTTGGAATGGGAGTTAATCGGAGATGAATGTTTCCGGATTCATCGATATGAAACAGCTCTTGTTCCGTTTCGCACTTGTCTCGACAACCGGTTCAGTATCTTTGCTGGGTACCGTCTGTTGAATTACTATTTAGAATATCACTCGAGGCCACTGGAGTTTAGGAAGCTCAATGGAATACGGTCTGACAAATACTCTCTGTCGCGAGATTATGTCCTCAAGCTTTGTTGTAAGGTAATGAGCTGGAACTACAGATATTACGGCGAATTTTCGTTAGTCTGTGGTAAAGTCTTGCGTTTGCTCATGGACGAACAAGATTCGGATTCTGTCTTGATCAGAAGCCAGTTAGAGATTCTTTTTGAAAATGAACCAGAAAAACACAGCATAATCGTTCTTGTTGACAAGTTCATAAACTGGCTCCAGCAGTTCCAGACTGTCTAGTGCAGTCACTTATGTATCACTAATCAATACTACTCTGTAACTATAATCTCCGTCATTAATATGTGCTTTGCCAGAATCAAGTTACCCTGTCATTGTCTGTCATTTTTGGATGAGGGTATTTTTCCGACAACGAAAATTGTCCTCTGGAGAGAAAACAAAGAACAAGGAGATTTCAAGTTCGAATGAAGACAAGGGGGAAGGAATATTGACAGAGAAGAAAAGGCAAAAATCAAGCGGACCAGTATCTGATACTGGAAACGACTGTGACAGTACGCATAAGCGGTACAGTGGGTACGCTAGAGAGTCATTGCTTAAAGGAACGGGTGCTTGCGGGTGTGAATTTGTAAGAGAAGATACCCAAAAGTTTTTGCAATTGATTTCATCAATACAACAGAATAGTATACAATCGAGCTCGTTTAAGTCAGACAAGGACATCCAACCACTGAACAGGGTCGAGAAATAGCATAGGCAGTTCGAAAAGGAGCTGTTTAACAGCATATTACCTTTAGTAGACGAACAAATCGTTTTTAGGCACTCAACATTCAGTGTAAAATTTCGGCATTAAGGTGGATCCGCTTGAATATCTCGTTTCTATATCTGTTATTACTATATTCCTGGAGGAAATAACTTCAAGGTTTCACAACGTCTGACGTGCAACAAGACTGTCCCATCATATCTACTCGTTAGCAGAATACTCTTTTCATCAGCTCATACTCATAATCATCCACTGTATACAGGATTTCACCCATAGCATTCTATAGATAATCTACATCAATTATGTCAGGGTTTTGGAAGTTTACAAGCAATTATGCTTCAAGAGTGACAAAGATATTGGAAAAACCTGACTTCACGTTAGAAGAGCTCTTAGATGAGCAGGAGACGATACCCGAGCTTTTGGCGTCAAATGCAAAGCTTGTAGAATTTCTGAGAGAAAGTGAAGTTCTTGAGGCCTTAGTCAACTATGTTGTTGATGATGACGAATTTCAAAGAATCCAGCTTAATCTATCTGACGAAGAGTCAGTAAAGTTATCGGCACAGAATTCTTTGGAAACTAAAAAGCAAGAGGAATCTTCTGATACAGAGCAAGAGGGCACACGAACAGAACAAACCACAGAAATTATAGTCACAAAGAAGCAAATGGAATCTAATAACTCAACTGATTCAGATTTGGATTCAGATTCGGATTCAAACTCAGACTCAGACTCAGACTCAGACTCAGACTCAGACTCAAACTCAAACTCAAACTCAAACTCAAACTCAGATTCAGATTCAGATTCGTACTCAGAGCTAGGCTCCAAAGAAGGTGACCACAAGAAAGTTGCCGATCAAGGCGATGCGGATCAAGAGAAAGATGATGACGATGACGAAGAGAATGGCACTGAAGACGATTCAGAGTCTTTTGGAGACATAAACATGGACGAAGAATATAATGAAGATGAGGATGAAGAAGAGAAGGAAGAAGAAGAAACTCCAGCTGAACAACATTCCAGACGGGCCCAAGTAGCTGCTGAAATTCTGTCAGTTGATGTGTGGTCATTAACTGACGCCCTAATGGAGAACACTCCTCTTTTAGAGAAATTGTGGAGTATACTCGATAAACCTGCCCCATTGCCTATCTTTTTGGCCACATATTTTATGAAAATTAATGAACATCTGCTAGACATGAAAATGGATGAAATGATACAATTTATATTACAAGATTCAAACCTTATAGATAGATTCATGAGACATATAGACACCCCACCATTGATGGACTTCTTATTGAAAGTTATCTCCACGGATAAGCCGGACGCTTCCACCGGTGTTATTGAGATTCTCAAGGATCAGAATTTAATTCCCTCACTTATTTCATACCTAGGCCCTGAGGTTTCATCTTCTGTACAGAGTGCTGCAGGTGATTTTTTGAAAGCCTTCATTACAATTTCCGCTAATAATGCTGAGAATACTACAATTGGACCGAATGAGCTCAGTAGACAGTTGGTTAGTGAACCGATGGTAACAGATCTGGTACGGATGATGCTTCATGGAGGCACTGGGCTATCGAATGGTGTAGGTATTGTGATAGAGATTATTCGTAAAAATAACTCTGATTATGATGCAATTCCTGTGGTTTATATCACAATAGACTCTCACCCTCCAACACCAAGAGATCCCATTTATTTAGGGACTCTTGTTAAGGTTTTCTCTCAAGCGATGCCTGAATTCACAAAAATGTTGGAAAAGAAAGTCGATGATGTTCTCCAGACACCATTCGGTCAGATTGAGCCTCTAGGTTTTGAAAGATTCAAAATCTGCGAGTTAGTTGCTGAGCTGATACATTGTTCTAATATGGCGCTTTTGAATCACGAGAAAGGTGAAGAGATCGTCAAAGAAAGAGACGAAGTGAGAGAGAAACTAATGGATCAACAGAAAGAGCTTTTAAGAAACACTGATGCTTCTTCTGTTGGATCTATTGATGTTGACATTTCAAGGGAAGTTGAAAATTTAAAACTGAGTCCGAAATCTTATTCTGATGTTGATTCTCCTACTGAAGGAAACCGTCTTCCTGACACTGAAGAGATACAACAAACGCAGGATCATAACGATGAGGATACTCAAAATTTTGATGAGTCTGACTTAACATTGAATCAAGATGAGGAGGACGAAGTGGGGCCAGGCACATATGCTGCTGATATGGACCAAACAGCGTCATCAGAATATGATGAAATGGAACAAGTTTTAAGGGAAAATCCCGTTGTGGGCGATCAGTTGAAAATTGCACTCTATGATAATAATGTCATCATAACGATATTGAACATGTTTTTCAAGTTCCCTTGGAATAATTTTTTGCATAATGTTGTCTTTGATATTGTTCAACAAATTTTGAATGCCTCAATGGAGATAGGATACAATAAGTACTTAGCTGTGGATCTTTTCGGAAGAGGAAATATAACACAGTTAATTATTGACGGTCATAACAGATGCATAGATTATGAAGAACAAACTGACCTTAGGTTAGGTTATATGGGACACCTTACTCTAATCGCAGAAGAAGTTGTTAAATTTACTTCGCTACATCTGCACAACAACAAATCTTTGATCATTGAAGAGTCCATAATGCTACCGGAGTGGACGCATTATGTTAATGAGACTCTTGTTGAGACAAGAAATAAGTACAACGCTGTTTTAGGTAATGATGAGGATATTGATGAAGAAGATGAGTATGGTGTACAATCTCATCAACTACATCTGGATCCCAGCCAGGACCATGATTTGTCTCTGTATCAAAATGAATATGGAAGCGATGAAGAGGGGACTGATCATGATCTTAACTCCGATCAATTTTCCAGATACATTGCACAACAAATGGCCAACAACCTTCCTGATAAATTTGGATCATCGGATGAAGATTCTGAAGACGAAGACCCGCAAATTGGAAGAGGACAAGATTCTGAAGCTGATAAGAACCTGGTGAGTTCATCTATAGGAGGACATCCATACCATCAAATGGGCGTGGCTTCTGGTGATTCGACTACTGATGAGAATTACAATTTTGATGATGTAGATGATATTGAGGATGACTACGAAGACCCTAACGATGATGGCCAATCTTATGCGAAAGAGAACCATCCTCTATATCAGGCAGATGGATCTTTGAATTATTTTGTTGGCACTCCAGGAGTAAGTGAACTTCCTATTTCTGACTCTGACTCTGATTCTGAGGACCTTATTATTGATGGCGAGGCTGATACTCATAATGCTGATGATAATGACCTTGTTTATGATGAACATAATCGCTTGGGGAAGTCTGCAAATAAATATGAATAAAATATTGACTTTCCAGACTTTTCGAAGCGTTTTTCATTGACGAATAGCTTGCTCTAATGTTTTGAATTTAAGGTTTTATAATTACTTTTTATATTCCCACCCAATTCTATCATCATTGTAATTTACACAACTTAATGAATAGTTTTATTCATTTGCTTCCAAGAACATTTGCCTGAGATTCTTAGTCTGTAACGGATTAGAGAAACTTTTTAAGAAATGAGGGATGCGCGAGCAATGTTTAGGACACTCAACATTTCACGTTTTTTGATCAAGTTGTTATTCATGTGAAGAGGGTGAAGTTTGTAGTTTATTTGGGAATTCTAAGATTGTATAAGGATGTCAGACACAGAACCGAAGAAGCAAACTGAAGTCAATGCAAAAAAAGACCCCAAAACTAAAGCCTGGATTGTGAATTATAATATTTTGTCTGGTGCATTATGGTCTTTTGTTCTTCTGAACACTTTAAGCGTTTCTTTATTTTACAGTGGATTCGATCTATTTGACCTAACAGCTACATGGAATATAATAATCCAATGTTTTGCAGTAGTGGAAATTTACAATTCTGCAGTTGGAAATGTTAGATCTCCGTTATTCACTACAGTAACACAAGTGGCTTCGAGATTGCTTCTGGTGATTGGGATCTTCACTGTTCTTCCTGATTCACCTGCGAATACTCATTGGACATACGTCACAATGATCACCGCATGGTCCATCACTGAGACTATCAGATATTACTACTATGCCATCAATATTCTTAGCGAGGGTAATCCTCCAACTTTCCTCAAATGGATGAGATACAATACATTTATTGTTTTGTATCCACTTGGAATTTCCAGTGAATGCTACATGATCTATGGGTCTCTAAATGAAGCAGAATTTGTTGTCAGTGTCTTCTACAAATATTTCCTAATCGCATGTCTTGCAACTTATATCCCTGGATCATACACTCTGTTCACCTATATGTTGAAACAAAGAAAGAAGGTGATGAAAGAACTCGCAAAGCAAAAGGAGGAATCCAAAGAAAAGAAGGTCAACTAGGCAGTGGAAACATATATTTAATGGTAGTTTTGTTGGTAGTTTGTTATACTAGTAAAAATTTGGCCAATGTATCATTTTTTCAGACAAATAGAATAAAAGACCAAATATATCCTACATTTATCGTCTACATAAGTAAGTATGACTGTTTTGGTTATCTTAATCCTGTAATAAAACACTCTAATGTTTATGCTCCCAGCTGGAAACGAACTCCAATTTTCTTGTTAGTCATGTGATATGTATCAGATGTGTCATGTTCTCCGAAAAATTTTCCATGTTGAGAAACGTAGACTTGGAATATTAACAGTAGAAAGTCAAGAAGCATTTCACATTTGAGAATCCCAGTTGGTACACTTTGGAATCACTGATTAGTCGGACAACAGCAACCAAAAATGCTGAGAGGAAACATGATGAGAGTTATGAGAAGATCATTCATGGCCGGTACTGCAATCAGTAGGCCGGCTATTGGTTACTCAATAGGCAGATTGTTCAGCTCTACTGTAAGCAATATGCAAGCACAATCGGAAGACTCCACTATCACACAACAGTTTATTAACGACTCACCAAAATCCACTGTTCCAGACTTAACTCCTCTCAAATATGAACAAAATATATACGCATCTCTCAGAATCCACAACAGACCATATCTCGTCACTCTCGGTGATGAGATTATTTTACCATTCAGAATGAAACATGCCGAGGTTGGAGATGTCATTCATTTCACAGACGTTACCACTATTGGCTCCAAGAACTACACATATCATGTCAATGGTTCGATCGATCCGGAGCTATTTACTATCAAGGCAGTGGTTCTTGAAAAGACCAAGAAGCCAATGTACATCAAGGAGATCACTAAGAGAAGAAACAGACATACCAGGCATGTGGAAGTGAAACATGATATTACAATTCTCAGAATTTCAGAACTTAGTTTGAAAATCTAGATTACTTTCAACTCATGCTTAGGAATCGACCAAATTCATAATCTGCTGACCTGATCACATTTCATCTATTATCATGGCATCTTGCGCTTATGACCTGTATATAACTATATAGACACTCGATAAAGTTGTCTGATGAACAAATCCTGTAGATTTTAAACCTTTCTAACGACAGTTTGAAATCGTACCAAACTCCCTTGTTGGAGACAGAATTGATTATATAATCCAAGGGATAAGGGTTATCATGTTTTTGTAAAAAACACTATAGTAGCTCAAACTATATTTGCTAATTAAACAACTATGAACATAAATAGAGTATGATTTCCGTTCTACTGCTGATCCTGCAATAGGCAAATAAAGTGGAGAGGTGGTGTATATTAGGCGCAATATATAGGTCAACTAATCGGTCATGAGACAAAACTATACACAATTATCATATCAACATTACCTGAGCGTATTAGGTAACCGTTGAATAACTAGAATCTTTATCAGACTATATATTGTGGTGTAAGGATTTTACCAACCAATAAAATCACGTGTCCCGTATCACGTGTGCAAAATGTTATGTTCTTCTGAGTCAACCCCGTGTATTAAACAAGGTTAATCACAGTCCTAGACGAACAAAGTCTGAGTTAATATTCTACTTATGAGTAGTTAGTAAGAACTAGGATATAACCAATGGAATTATATTCTCTAATAACCTATAATATATCTATCGTAATCTTTTGTACGTATAGAATCTTCTGCTGCCCCTCTTACTCTCTGAAGGAGAGTAAGAAGAAAGTATAATGAAGAAAGATGCTTCATCCTCCATATATATATAATGAAGCCACACTTCATGGATGGGATTCTCTCATCCATGAGCCATAGATTAATTGATACCAAAAAGGTATCTGATAAAGCGGACTTATGTAATCGTCATACATCCTTACATAGATCCGACAATCTTATTACGTAATGGCAAAGAAAATATAACACAGCCTGGTTTGAGTGGGTAGGTATAACAGGTTTCTTAAAATAATACATTTTGTAGAAGGAAACAAAGAAATAAGAAACCTGTAGGAATAAAAGGGGAGCAAATCATGAGTGGACGAGGAAGAAGTAGACGCTCGAACAGTAGATCAGATCCTGATCGTATACTCAAGTTTCTTTATGACGAAATACCTACTGATCTGAGCAATCCCACTGAATTGAATTCCAAAATTCAAAGTAGTAAGGATTCACCTTATTCTTCTGCACTTCCCAACAAGGGAAACCAGAAGCCTTCTACACCTGCTAATAGAAGGCTCAACTCGTCGCAATTATATCATTTACCGAAAAAAAATTCCAAAAACAGATCCATTCAAGCTCAAGATCCTCGACACCCCACAAAAAGGACCTTGAAAGTAGACACTTCTGTTGAAAGTTCAGCGCCTGCAACGTTACTCCACATACCGGTTAAAGTCACAAAGAATAACACTTCGTCTCATGCGAAATCTACGAAATCTGGCATACCTGTTACATCGAAAGACAGCTTGTATAACCTAGAAATTCCTAGACTTGAGTCTAAGGGAACTCGAACCGCAGGTGCCTCTCCACTATACAACGAAGTAACCAACAAATTCTCGTCAATATTGAATATTTCTGAAAATGAATCATCTCCTAGGAATAGGGTAATGGAGACTCATCCGGGTACCAGTGCTGCAATACAGCCTGGGAAAACTTCAGCTAATGAATTCTCCTTTGAAAATACAGCAACCCCTTCGAAATATGGTTCTTCTGCTTCTAGGATTTCCCATCCAAATATGTTTCCCGATGATATCCAATTTTCGGGCTCTGTTGGAAGTAATGGCCGTAATAAGTCAATCGAAGAACCTGTTTCGACCACGTCTCAGAAGTCATTTTCCAATTCTGCTGGAAGCAATGTCCATAATAAGTCAATTGAGGAACCTGTCTCAACAACATCGCAGAAATCATTTTCCAATTCTGCTGGTTCGGCATCAAATCTAAAATCTTCAAGACAAGAGTCTTTAAATTCTATTTCCCAGAACAACGATCTCGTAACATCGAGAAGAATCAGCAGAGGATTTCATTCGAACAGTTCTTCTGTTTCTTGGTCAGTTAATAATCCAGATGATTGGACTCTCGAAAATGTCACATTCTGGTTGACCATGAATAACTTTAATGAGAGTTGGATCAGTTTGTTCACAACGGAAAACCTCACACAGGATGCATTTCTCAAGCTCCAGTCATATGATGAGCTGAAAAGATACATACCGTTCTTGGTCACAGATGATCCAAGCTCGACACCAACAAGATTCATCCAACTCCTAAGGAAGACATTAGGTAAAGCATCGTCATCTTCAAAGAATGATATTCATAGTCCTACAATTTCCTTAATATCTGATTCTTCTTTTGATGGCAATGTGATTCCTGAAATTGCTGAAAACAGTCATTCTTTTGATTCAATAGCCAGGTCGGCAAGCATGCGCAGTAGTGGATCAATTTCTCCTAAACAGAAAATTTCAGATAAAGAAGAAGATATTGCTGATCAATTAGGTGAAGCAGACTCATTGGAAAGTCCAACTTCATTAATAGGAGAAAAACTTGTCCCTGTTGTTTCAGCACCAGCTATTGCAGTTGAAGGCCACAAACGCTCTGATTCCAGGAAGATTATATCGAATGACTTTGACAGGAGTTCAGAAAAACCAAGACCTGTGTCTACTATTGAGGGATCATATAACTACAATTATTCCCGATCTTCTAGTCCGTCTCCCAATGTTTCAAAAATGGTTAATAAGCATAAAAAGTCCAATTCATCGGACTCATCTTTCTTTGTTAATATGTTTAATAACAGTCTTGGGAATAATTCGACTTCAACCATGGGTGGTTATAATGTTTATAATCGCAATTTATCGGCTTCTTCGACTAACCTGACAAGTTCTACGTTCGTGAAAAAGCATGAGAGATCTAGCTCCAAAGGTTCAATGGGGGAGTCGGCTACTCCGAAAGGAATATTTACCAAATTCTTTGGAAAGTCAAAAGTTCCTGATTTAAATTATTCAAAATCTATAAGAAGTTCTGATTCTCCAGTGAGCCCGTCCTCATTGTCTTCCATCCTGACAACTGATCTCAAGAAGCCAAAGAAGTCGACTCATGAAATAGAGAAAAAGAGAATGAGTACTTTTCTGGGTGAGTATTACGATAAAAAGAAACAACCTGACGACAGTATCTCTAGAAAGCTAAGTCGTCAAAGATCCATGAATACAAAGTTTGAGAAGTTGGGCCCAGTAGGCAAGAAACCTTCCCCAATAGGTGTCACTATTCCTGTTGTCACTAAATCTACATTACACCAAAATGAAGGAGAGTCTCTTGCATCATCTGTATCCTCTGCATCTACATTGAATATGAGCACCGTCCCACTTGCACCTAAAAACCATCTTGATATGAACAATACCATTGGCACAACATCTCCCGTGAGCATCCAAAAGACGATCATTCCACCGTTCATTCATGACAAATTTAAACCGATCCCCAGGAAACAAAGTGAAACAAAAGACGTATATCTTCTTGCCACTAAAGATAATATTGCTTTTGTTCCCGTTAATACTACTGGAGCAAAAAGTATGGATGATCTCAAGAATGTTATTTACAGCTCATTGGGACTAAGACAGTCCTACCCTACAACATTTCATCTTACTGATTATAATAGTGAACCTGGTGAAGCATTAGATGAAGATACACTCCGAGGTATTGTGGACAGCGACTCATTAATGGGACTTAAGGTTCTAGTTCAGCAAGTTCATTCACATGAGCGCTCTCGTGCATCTAGTACTATTGCCTCATCTTCGAATTCTATAATATCAGATAATTCATATGAAAGAATGATTGAGACTCCGCAATACCTCATTGACTCGCAAACTCTTGCAACTGGGAGGGAATCTGTTGATTATATGAATTTCAAAGAATATGCCAACCAGGACGCAAATAGCATGAGTCTGGGTATGCTAGAAAGAAAAAAATCTACAAGCTCCTCAGTTACGAGGGCAAGATCTATCACGACTACCTCTAATTCAGATCTTGGGTCCTTTCCTACAAATTCTTCGTCCAACTCTTTCCGTGTCATCATATCTGAGAAAAGAGAAATTGACTTCGATAAGAAACGGGAATCTCCATTTCTTCGAAGCGATAGCTTGATTGCACGTCGTGTTGCACCTGCTCCCCCAAGTGAAAGGGAAGCTAATTCCACACTATCTAGTCCTAGTAAAAGTACTGCATCCACTGGTAAGGGAATTAGAAAACCTCCACCACCTCTTCCTCGAGGAACCGGTGGGCAGCTTTCTTTGGATACTAAAGGATCTCTCAAGCGAGTACTATCGCTCTCTAGAGGCAGCGCTATTAGGAGAAGTGGTACAGCGAAATCACACTTTGACCCTTTCAAAGAGAATGATATCAATTTTTCAGATGCACCTGAACTAGATGCTTCTGATGGAAGCGACTCGCAAGAATCAGATGATGGTCTCTTTGCCAAACCGACTAAGATAGAGAATTCAAATAAATCGTTGAAAGTAGCTGAGATCAAAGGAAAAGAAGTATCGTTGACAAGCAATATCACTCTAACATCTTCTTCTAACGACTCTTTGTTTGAAATAAGGCCTCCAGCGGAAGTTCTCTATGATAACCTGGAAGTTTACTTCCCTAATGCTGACCTGGATAAACTGATTATCAACGAGGTTGCTTCACCGCCGGTTTCTCCTATTTCTGAAGCAGCTGTGCTTGAGAAGACTTCCCCTGTGCCTGTCAAACAGAAGAAACCGGCTACTTATCTGAAGCCTCCAGAGGCCAACGGTAAGATACATAGAATGAAAAGTATTAGAATTGTTGCACAAGAGGCTAAAAAAGAAGTTCAAAGACAGCAAAACTTGAAATCTTCTGGGAGTCTTTTGAGAAGAACCAACACCAAGATGTGGGGACAAAGAGTTGTTGAGGTGACTTCAGATAATCGATCACATTATGTGAATAAATTAAGAAACCAGAAAGGACAATATAAAGAATTTGCATGGATCAAGGGAGAATTGATTGGCATAGGTACATTTGGAAAAGTTTATCTGGCACTGAATGTAACAACGGGAGAGATGATTGCTGTCAAACAGACTGTAATTTCTTCAAAATTTGTTAACCAAAGAGAAACGAGGGAGATCGTTGACACATTTAAGGCTGAAGTCGATTCTTTGAAGGACTTGGATCATGTAAACATTGTGCAATATTTGGGTTTCGAGAAAAGAGATAATATCTACAGTGTATTTTTGGAGTATGTGTCTGGAGGTTCTATTGGACATTTAATTAGAAGCTATGGAAAGTTTCAAGAAGACTTAATCAGATTTTTGACTGAACAGGTTCTGCAAGGTTTAAGCTATATCCATTCTAAGGGAATTCTCCATCGTGATCTGAAGGCTGATAATCTGCTCTTGGAAGTGGATGGTGTATGCAAAATCTCTGATTTTGGAATCAGTAAAAAGGCCAAGGATATTTACTCAAACGAATCCGCGATGTCCTTCCAGGGTACTATTTTCTGGATGGCACCTGAGATTATAGATAACACCGTCCACAAGGGATATAATGCGAAGGTCGATATCTGGTCTCTGGGTTGTGTGGTGTTGGAGATGTTTGCAGGGAAAAGACCATGGCACGATTTCGCCATTGCAGGTGCCATATTCAAATTAGGAACCAAATCAGCACCTCCTATCCCAGAGGAGACGCGAGATTGTATGACATCTTCAGGCTTGGAATTTCTTGATCTATGTTTTGAGGTGGATCCTGATAAACGGCCGACAGCTGAGGAGCTATTGAAGAATAGTTTCTGTGCGAAGGATCCTTCCTTCAAATTCGATGAGACTCAACTGTTCAGGGAGATGAAATATGCCGATCAGCAGGAAGATAAGAAGGCAGAGATGATTAGAAAGAGTCGAAAATAATCCTCCATTTTGACCTATTCTTGTGCTTCCTCAATGACTGTCCTAATTTTGGATTACGTAATTGAACTTTTTGCTATCTTCAATATTTCCGGATCGAAGTGCGAGACAAGAAATAATCTACGGAGAAAAAATTTTAAAAGTTTTCGTTCTCTTTATATATGGAAGATGGGATTGCACAGAGGAAGCCTGGGTAAAAGAAGTTATTTTGGCAGTTTCAAGGTATCAAAATGGTTAAAAGGCCCAGAAAGAAACTATCAAGAGAAGAAGAGAGAAAAAATGCTGCTAAAACAGAAAAAGAACTAGAGTCTCTTAGACAAAGCATCGAGGACCTAGATTCTGAAAAGATCAATAGTGCCGTGAAGTTTGACGATCTGCCACTTAGCCAGAACACATTACTTGGACTGAAGGAAAGTAGTTTTGTTAGTATGACTGAAATTCAGAAGCTTTCGATCCCGATGGCTTTGAAAGGAAATGATATACTGGGAGCAGCAAAGACTGGCTCTGGAAAAACACTTGCTTTCCTGATCCCAATTGTGGAGAAGTTAGTTCACGAGAGCTGGAATGAATATGATGGAGTAGGTGCTTTGATAATATCGCCTACAAGAGAGCTTGCAATTCAGATCTACGAGGTTCTGCTCAAAATTGGTAAACACTGTACGTTTTCTGCGGGTCTGGTCATTGGAGGCAAGGACTTCGAGTTTGAGAAAGAGAGAATCGGTAAAATGAACATTCTGATAGGAACTCCAGGGCGTCTTTTACAACATATGGATCAATCTGCAACTTTAAACTTGAATAATATTCAATGTCTAGTTTTAGATGAGGCCGATAGAATCCTAGATATGGGTTTCAAAAAGACCTTGGATAGTATCATTGGTAATCTTCCTCCTGATAGACAGACCTTGCTATTTTCAGCTACGCAGACCAAGTCTGTCCAAGATTTGGCAAGATTGTCTCTCGTCAATCCAAAATATATCGGAGCTTCAGATTCGGAGTCCACAATTCCTGACTCTCTTGAACAGTCATATGTTGTGGCCCAGTTGCCTGAGAAATTAAATATCATGTGGAGTTTCATCAAATCACATTTGGACAGTAAAATTTTAGTTTTCGTTTCTTCTTCAAAACAGGTTCATTTCATATACGAATCTTTCAGAAAACTGCAGCCCGGAATATCTCTAATGAAATTACATGGACGACAGAAACAAAAAGCAAGAATTGAAACTACCTTGAAATTCACTCAATCTAGAAACTGTTGTCTTTTTGCTACAGATATTGTAGCAAGAGGGTTAGATTTTCCAGCAATTGATTGGGTTGTTCAGTTGGACTGTCCTGAAGATGTTGCCACCTACATTCATCGAGTAGGGAGATCCGCTAGGAATGGAAGGGTTGGAAAATCCATGCTGATGCTTACGCCCAATGAAGAAGAACCATTTGTGAAGAGGCTTGAAGTAAAAAAGATAACACCTAAGAAATTGAACATCAAAAACTCGAAGAAGAAAAGTATTAGGGATCAGCTGCAATCAATATGCTTCAAGAGCCCTGAACTTAAATATTTGAGTCAGAAAGCATTTATTTCATATTTTAAATCCGTCTATATACAGAAAGATAAGGAGGTATTTGATGTGACGAAGTTGCCTCTCGATGAATTTGCAAAATCACTGGGACTTCCAGGATCTCCTAAGGTGAAACTTTTGCAGCAGGCCAAAGAAGGAAGACATCTCGCTTTGTCTGATGCTGAACTGCTACAACTTAAAGAAAAGAAGAATGCTTCTAGACAATTACAGTTACTCTCTAAGATGGACGAGAATGGAGAGCTCAACGAAGAGAAGAAGGTCAGAACCAAATATGATAAGATGTTTGAGAGAAAGAATCAATCTGTTCTCTCTGATCATTATCTCAAACTTAATGTCGATAATAAGTACGACAGTTTGAACCAAAATTCATCTGGTGGCGAAGATGACTTCATGTTGATCAAAAGACAAGATCATGAATTAAAGGAAGATGAAATTCCTTCCCTGGAGTCTGTAGTCACCTCAAAGAGAGCAGCTAAGAAGGCCCTCTCCAAGACAATGAGCGCCAAGTCACTTGGATCGGGTGTCAGAATGAAGTTTGATGACCAAGGGGTCGCTCATCCAATTTATGAATTAGAGGACGAAGAAGAATTCTTGAAGGAAGGTCCTGCAGAGAAATTGAAGGAGAGTTTCTTGTACAAGGAGAAGGAAGTTATGGGTAAAGCCGATGTCGAGGACAAAGATGTGGCTAGAGAAAAGAAAAGAGAGAAGAAAAGAAGAAGAAAAGAGTTGGAGCGTAGTGATCACCATGAGGAGTTTTCAGATCATGAAAGTGATATTTATTCTGGTTCAGAGGACGATGGTGTTGATATTGAGAAGGATATGGAAATTCATGAAGACCAAAGAAGCTTGAAAAAGGCTAAGAAATGGTTTGAGAAGAGCAATGAAGTATCTGACCAAGAAGACGGAGTTATTGAACTTGAACAACCGGAAACTCTCGAAGACTTAGAAGCTTTGACTGAGAGACTTCTTCAAGAATAGGCTGGAGAACCATAATGTTATTGAAGTGATATTTCATTCGTTCACTACCAACAGGTAGGCATTACAAAATGTACAAATATATATCAAATAGATAAATTAATGACGCTTTATATCTAATTAATCTTTAGAACCTGTGTTCTAGGGTTATGATATAGTAAACTGGTATTTATGATCGTTTTCTCAATTCATTTGTCCCAATAAAAGCAAGGCAAGTTAGACGGAACTGAGGAAGAGCAACCCTAGGCACAGGAAACAATAGACTATCCAGTAGGTCGGACAAAGAGAATTTCAGATGTGAACTTCGTAAAAAGGACATTGTAAGAAACTATTCCTCCTTAAACTGATAATGAATAACCGTACGTAAAACTCGCATTTTTCTTAAGAAAGTACTTTCTAGCTTCATCTGCTAACCAAACAGAGCTAGCAATAACCAATAAGTAGATTAAGTCACCGAGACTCAAGGCTTCGGTTTGGAAGATTGACTGGAAGAAAGGAACGTAGATAGCGCATAGTTGGCCTATTAACGAACCTCCAACAGCATAGTTGAACATGGTATTCTTGAGTCCGATATTGAATACGGACTTGCTATATGATCTGCATGATAGAGCATTGAACATATCAAATAGAACAAAACATGTAAATGTCATGGTTGTATCTCTCTTCGTGATAGAGTCTCCCATCTCTCTAATATACACAAACATAGTTCCGGTAATTATAAAAGAGGCTGAAGTCAGAACTCTTTTAAGAACTGCGTATGTTAAAATTTTGTCATTACGTGATCTTGGGGGTTTGTTCATTACCTCTTGATCGACAGGTTCAACACCTAGTGATTGAGCTGGAGGTCCATCCATCAAAATGTTAATCCATAGAATCTGCATGGCATTCAATGGATTTGGAAGATTAAATAATGTGGAAAGAGCAATGAGAGACAAGGCTGCAACCGATGTGGATAGCTGGAAAGTGAGGAAACTCTGAATGTTGTAAAATATTCCTTTTCCTTCCTTGATGGCATGCAGAATGGTACTGAAATCGTCATCTACTAGCACCATATCAGCTGCCTCTTTAGCCACATCCGTACCGTTTTTTCCCATTGCTATCCCAATGTCCGCCAATTTCAAGGCAGGAGCATCATTCACACCGTCACCAGTCATAGCAACAATATCTCCTCTAGATTGCAATGCTCTAACGATGGTCACTTTATGCTCTGGTGTGGTTCTAGCAAAAACCGAGACATATTGAATCGCTTCAGCCAGTGCTTCAGCGGACATTGAGTCGATTTTCTCTCCATTCAAAACACATCTTTCAAGATCAGTTAAAGGCATTCCTATCTTTCTTGCGATATTAATTGCTGTGGTTTCACTGTCACCAGTGATCATGATGATATGAACACCACCTCTAATCAATGAGGCGATAGATTTACTGACCAATGGCCTTGGCGGATCGTTCATTCCCATTAGACCGCAAAATACTAATTCAGATGGCTCAGTATCAAAATCCTTTGAATTCTTACCGAAGGCAAGAACTCTCAATCCATCAGATGCCAAATCATCGGCCATTCTGAAAATCAACTTATTAATCTCCTCAGTGATTGGTTTAATTTCACCATCTTTTGTGATATACATAGTAGACATGGCAACAATCTTTTCAACCGCACCCTTAACAGAGGTCTCCGATTTTGATTTATCGCCGACATGAGAAGCGATAGCCATATACTTCCTAGAAGAGTTGAAAGGTAATTCATTTGATCTCACTCTTGTATTTCTAAAATCTTCTAGTCCGAAACTGTGAAGAACCTCAATTATAGCAATATCAGTTGGATTGCCCAAATATCTATCCTTCTCGAGTGAAAATCTGGCATTATTACAGAAATTTCCTGTATCTAGAACTGCTCTGATATCTTTAGTTAGTAGTCGAGAGTATTCTCCATTTTTATCTACATCTAGATGAGATTGAGCCATATCAACAGTCCATACCTTATTGACCGTCATGTGATTTTGAGTTAAGGTTCCTGTCTTATCTGAGCAAATAACATTAACGGAACCTAAAGTTTCGACACTTGGCAGTTTCTTAACAATAGCTCTTTGACTTGCCATTCTCAATACTCCCAGTGCTAAAGTGACGGCCACAATGATTGGTAATCCTTCTGGAATAGCTGCAACAGCCAAACAGACAGAAATCTGGAACATCTCCAACCACGACCTTCCTTGGAAAACTCCAATAAGACCTATGACAGCGATCACAGCAAAACTAAAGGCCGACAATTGTTGTCCCAACTTTCCCATAGCATTCTGCAGTGGTGTTTTAGGTTTTTCTATAGAAGATAGCATAGAAAATACGCCTCCTAGTGCGGTTTTGTGGCCAGTTGCAATAACCACACCGGAACCATGTCCATCTCTAACAAGGGTACCCATGAACACAATATTAGTTCTTTGGTTAGTAGCAGCAGATGGGTCCGAAATTGCCTCTGTATTCTTAGGAACGGGTTTTGTCTCTCCTGTGAGATTACTTTCATCCACGGTCAAATGAACAGCTTCGATGACTCTGATATCTGCAGGGATTCTGTCACCAACAGAAAAATGAACCAAGTCACCAGGAACCAATAGCGAAGCCAAAACAGTCTCTGTAACTCCATTTCTGGTGAGATGAGCCATTTCAGGAACAAGCTTATTTAAGGCCTCCAAGGACTTTTCAGATCGGTATTCTTGTACAAAGCCGACTGTGACAACAATTAATACTGCAGCTGTGATACTAATAGCATCGTCCAAGTTTCCCATATAAAAACTAATTCCTGCAGACCCAATCAGCAACATTATCATAGGGTCGCCGTAGAAAGTGGAAATAAATTTCATAAACAATGATTCCTCTTCCTCTCCCTCCAACTCATTGGAACCGTGAATCGACCTTCGATATGTGATTTCGCTTTGATCACATAGCCCTTTCACCAGGTCCACACCTAGCTCCTCGACTGTCTGCTCGACCGTCTTGTTACAGTAAACCCTTGACTCGGTATCTTGCAGTCGCCTCTCCGACTCTACGTTCGGGGATGATTCGCTCGTTAGCTTACTGGCAAACGGATTATCCGACGTCATTCTAAGAACCTCCAATTTCAACTTCTCAGAATAGTATTCAACCTTACTTCTCTGTATGGCCCCTGTAAAGCTTGTGGATACAAATTCCTTGTTTTATCATTTATTGGGTATACGAAAGGAACAGAAATCAAAATCTCCAACACATTAATTAACCGAGCAACAAAGCATTTTGTGGCTGATGAATTTTTGGTGTTTATGTGGCTAGTTTGTGGCACAGTAGTCTATCCTTAAAAATACATTTTTTTTTCAATTTTGAGTTCTCCGGTGAAATTTGCTCCCAAACTAACCACCACAAAGCCAGAGTTCAATAGAAGTTAGAATATATAAACAAGCACCTATATATCTATGAAGAGTAAGCATAATCCAAATATAGAAAATTCACACATCTCCTCTTGTAATAATGACCGAAATCCAACTTTTATTCTCTTCACCGCTTTTTGCTGAGTGCTTATATAAGCAACCGTTGGTAATTTTTCTGCCTGCTAGAGCTCTTATCTACAGCTCTAGCGGTCATAGGGTAACTCCTGGAGTCGGAAATTACCTTAGAGAGACTCTTTGTGACTGGTCTTTTTACCACAGATTGTTGGTCTAATCTAATCGAATTTGAATTATCGTATACTATATACTGGGTTTATTAATTGTGTTCTCAATGGACTTCAGAAAGAGCTTCTTTCCCGTTGGAGCAGATGGTGTTAAAACAGACTTTCCAGCACTAACAAATGTGTCATTCTCTTGACCTCGTTGCTCATTAACTTCTTTGTCGAACGAAGACTCGGCTCTAGACTGCGTGCCACTCACCATTTCACGAACCTTGGAGCTTGATCTCAACGCCTTGATAATGGAGTCCTTGTTTTTGAGTTGTCTTTTCAACCTGGATATCTCGTCATCCCGTTCATTCAAAAGTGGCTGTAATTCTGGAAGGTCGTCCGATTGATTTTCGTTCTCGCTTCGTTTGTCTTGCATCAGCTTGTTGTACTCTTTTTTCTGTAGTTGGAACTCGAGATGTGAAATGTAAGACTTCATCTCCTCAATCTGCGACATTTGCAACTTGTACTGTCTTTCGAGCGATGCAATTGTCTGATGGAAACGAGAGTCCTCTATCTCGAATTGGATCAACTGTTTGAGGTCCTCCTGGTTCTCCATAACAAGTTGCATGTTCTGAGTATCATTCAGCCTCTTCATATGTTCAAGTCTTTCATTAAGAATTCTGTTTTCGGCGGTCATTTGGGCCAGCTGCTCGCTCACGACCGACTCTTCTGTCGTGGATGGTGATCCCCAGTCTGGTGGAGTGGCTAATCTCTTTCCAGGCTGCATCAATTGGCGTTTGTTCAATTCCTGGATTTCCTGTTTTTGTTTCTCGTTCTCCTTCAACAAAGTTTCTATATATTTATCTTTCTCTACTTCTTCAGCATACTCGTTCTTCTTTACATTCATTAGGATGTTTTTGGCCCTAGCAGCAAACCTCAGCGTATTAATTGTTTCTGCCATTGTCCCAGTAGAGAGATGAATGGTGCACAAGATTGATACAATAGATTCGCCACTCAATGATGGTTGCAATAATCTCGTCAACTTTGAGTCTCTATATGGGATGTGATTAAATGCTCCTTGCGACAGTTTGGCGATCACTGTGCTCAGAGCTAGAAGCGACTTGTTAATATATGATCCTTCTTTCCTTCTCTCAATTTGTGTTGTGGCACGCTCCGAACCTGCTAAATCACACAAGCATAGCGTGGAATATCTAGAAAATCCTTCAGCATTATCTTTCACCTGTAATCTTATCAATAATACGGCATGTGATCTGGAGGATCTGGCATTGAAGTCAGTACCCCCTGTCTTTCTAATTGAGTCTCCCTTTGCGAAGACGTTAAGCAATTCCTTTGAACTCTTTACTTCATATTCTGTCAATCCAACAACTCTCACTCCGTATGTAGCATCATCTCTTATCCTTAGATCGTCACTAGAAGAGGAAGAGGTGGCAAACGATGATGAGGCAGAAATCTTTAAAGTAGTCGCCGACTCCGGGTTCAATAAGTCAAAAAGTCTTTCATTGTATATCTCTAAATACGAAAATCCGACCTTATAATCTAACAAACTGTTGTCAAGTTTGTTGAAAATGTGATTGGCGCATAGTTGGATGATTCCTTCCTCCTCATTAGTTCCTTGCATTGAGTGTGTTTTACCGGATCCGGTCATACCATATGCAAAAATGGTACCATTATATCCATCAAGACATTTTGAAACCACTGGTTCTACAACATTTGAATAAACTTCCGAGTTATCGACTGTTGGTTCAAATACGTTGTCATATCTGAACTTCCCCAGTTCATTGGTGGATATTGTGTTGGAGCCCTTGCTGATTGACCAAGCACCTGTGGAGTTGACATGATTTGCATCCAGAGGCTTTGGCCTCACGGAAACACGGATTGTCCCTGAGTATGTCTGTAGAGGTGAACTCGACGAAAAGCTAAGAGAGCTCGAAGGCCTTGAAGCAGATGGATTCAATGTTCGCAGTGGAGTAGTTATATTCGTCATGGACGACCGAGTTCTAAGAGGAACACTTCCGGGCTGTGAGTTCGAATTTTGATTATATGTTCTAGGGGTTGTTGGTCTTCTCATTGTTGAAGAGGGAGTCTTGGACCCAAACGATGAAAGAGAAGACCCTGAAATTCTAGATCTCGCTGTTGATGATGGGGCTGGGGTAGACCCTCCTAGAGATGAACGCAAAGGTCTGGTTGGTGTCTGAGCCCCATATCTACTAGGAGTGGTGGAAAGCCTGTTGGATGAGGATGGGGGTGCAAAATGGACCATTGTCTTAACGTGGATTTGACAATTTCACAAATAGGTTGGAGCGTTTTAAACTTGCAGATTAGAATTTCTCAATTCCCGTTAATTTCCTATGTGATATTTTATATATTTATGGTAATTAATACCTTTGATAACCCTCTTTGTTACCGGATTGACTCTATTTCTTCATCCTATCTAACATTTACCATCAAATGAAGTCTTCAATTACTCTTTGTAAAGGTAAACAAATGACTTCCTAAACGGGAGATTACGATTTGAGTTTTGCACTCGTGGTGCGCCACTCTTGATGAGGCGCGGCTTGTGGCTGATGGATATCTTTATTCCTTTTCTATCTCTTGCCATTCAATTAATATACAAGAGTTGGTTCCAACATTCCTGACCACAAAACATCTGGTAGTGGAACTATTAGTAATGCATTTTGCATCAACAAAACCAATTCCTTGACCTTTACCGGTTGAAAGGTTAATGGTCGCACTTGTAACAAACCCAATTAAATTGTATCTAGATGGACATTTCATATCAGAAAGCGATGAATTGCTACCATTAATGTTCTTTCTGTCAGAATGTGAATGTGCAAGCCAAAGATGTATTTCTTCTTTGGGAATTTCATAGATCCTAGCGTTGTCTTTAGGATGGCCCCGACTGATAGTGGTGAATCCTATGGCTTTAACGTATAAAGGTGGAGCAGAAGATGGGATTAACGATAACTCTTTAGGTGCGTAATTTTCGATCTCTTTTCCCTTTTCAAGTAATTTGATAGGAAGATATGGATACAAAGGTTTACCCATCGCAACTCGTTCTTTGTCTCCCATTTTAACATCTTCAATCACCTCAAGAACATCCTTTTTGTTCTTGATAATCCGCTCAAGATTCTGGTCGAACTCCGTCCCTGATTCTTCAACTTCAGGCACCTTTGTCAGTCCTAGTCTTAGAATCTGCAGATACCTCCAATCACAACCAAACGGTGAACCAACTTCTCCAACTTCGTTGCCGATCTTGAGCTTAGCATACTGAACCCTTTTGCTTTTAGGTCTTCTCTTCCAACTCTTAGAGGCCTCTTCTAATTTCAATTGACCCTCAGTAAATCCAGCTCTGGTGAACACAAGATCCGGCCATCCTAAATCTCCCTTCTCAAAGTTTAACTGATTCATCTGCTTCAACCCTCCGAATGAAAAATGAGCGATATGAGCAATAGTGAACCAAAATGGCAAAACCCAATGCCAAGGTAAAAGGAATTGATATCCTTCCTTCAGTTTTAATATGACAACAGGTATTGAAGGGTCACTTGCGATCTTTGCAATTGGCTCACCTGGGTTGCATTCATTTCTTCGTTTTCCAAGTTCTTTAAGACTTGGCTGATGAATATAAGAATTTTGCCGTCCTGAAATGGAAAATAGCTCGCTTAAAGAGTTTGAATCAACTCCTTCACCATTTCTAACGTGCATTATGCAATCCAGAATTTGATCAGATTCCACATTGATTTTGGACCTCGTAGGTCTAGGCCATAATCTACAATCGTCCACTTTGAAGGCAAACATGCTTCCCACTGGAACTGAAGTGAGATCGCTGAGTCTGCTGAAAGTTCTCCAAATCTGGTAGCTCTGGTTTTTCGGGTCAGAAGGATGCAAAATGGATGCCAGCGCGCTGAGGGCTTGAGGTCCAACTAATTGAATAGAACCAATAGAATATTTGCAATCATGTACAGTTACTGTCTCTATTGCTTTTGTTTCAGCCAACAAGAAGTCCAGGACTTCGTGGTAAACAGACGGATGGAAGCGTATTAGACATTTAAGAGATTGGTTATTAACGTCATCATGCCAAATAATCACTGCAGGACATAGAATTTCACCCCTCAAACGTATGAATCCTTGCCATAGCTTCCCTTTCTTAAATGATTTGCTCTTACAAGCTTGTCCATCTGTTAGTATGTCGACTATAGTTTTCAGTTTATCTCTCTGGTCATTATCCCCATAGTGACTATTCAAAATTACTGTATTAAGGTAAGAGACATCAAAACCAATAAAACCTTTATGTCTTCCCTGTCTGCTGGTTTTTCTAAAACATTTCATGGTTGGTTCATTAGCAAGGTTCCAGCCCCATCGTTTAATCATTTGAGCCCTTTTTGCATGCCATACGTGAGTAGTCAACCACGTGAATCTAGTTTGTCTCTTGGAATATCTTATTCCAGGGTAGCTGTCTAATACGGCTTTATAATCAATTGCTGTGTTATCAGAGTTCCCTTTCAAACCAGTGGACAATAGTAATGTCCGCTGATCTTTCTTCTCCTTGTCGACCAGTTGTTGGGATTGTCTGGCTTCTTCAATCTCTTCAATCTTAGCTCTTATCAGTTTGAGCTTTTCTCTCATCTTCATGGTTTTGACATTTACTAGTTGACCCGATATCAAACTACCAGATAACTTAAGCTTTGCAGCATATTTCAAAAGTTTCGATTTTCTCCTCAAAGAGTATAGCTCTCTACCCCTAGGATGTTTAGGTTTGGTAGGTTTTCCTGTGGAATCAACTCCTTTGGTCTCTTTTCCATCTCGCTGAGGCATTGATAATCCCATTTCTCTCAAAGCCTTGGATCTGAGTCTCTTGGGAATTCTACTAACATTATGACTCGCTGTTCTACGTCTCATCTCCCTGGGAAGGCTCTGAAATATTCTGGTGGATGAGGAATGTCGAGATCTCAGCTGGGATAATTCGAATTCATTAATCTCGAACTGACGTGATTTCACAAAAGCCTCCACATCCAGCTTATTTGGTATATTATCCTTATTAAGTACATTTGAGTTGAAATTGTTGCTAGGATTCGTGAATGAAGGATCATCTAATTCAGTTCTGATAATCCTAGAGTTGAAAAGTTTGGTCCTCTTTTGATTGTAATCCTTTCCACTGCTTTTGCCTGTTTCTCGACGCATAGCAATATTTAGACGTTCTATAGAGTACGATGCCTTATTATTCTATTACTATCTCACTTTATATGCTATTGTCCTCTCTATCTTCTTCAACAACACGAAGACAGTATCATAAACCTGGTACTTCCCATAGAATGATCATAGAAAAATTTATAGTTTATGGTTGTGTGAGCTTACGTAATAATTGATAGGCCCTTTTTTGGAACCAAGGGATTTCTCCAGTAGATTGTTCACTTTACCCTCAATCTGTTCCAAAATCGTTGAAACTGAATTCCAAGCTGTTAAAGAAGTTGTGACTTTATTTCCACTACAAGATTGGGATACAGTTCGTTCAGTGCTTTTATATTGGTTATCAAAAATTTCAATACTATGAACCGAAACCCAAAGTCAACGTTCGTATCAATAACTTATAATATGGTACAAGTATATCGAATTGATTAGAATTTGTCGTCCCAGTTTTAACAGTATTAATATATATGCACCATGTAATTCACGTTTGTTTCAGAAATTGAACTACTGGATACCTATCCCTTCAAAAGTTCAAATATGTTGGTGAGTTCATATAATATTAGAGATACCAAGGGTTATAAGGACACTTTTTCCAAGAAAATTCTATGAAAGAGAGACTTGCATATTACTTGAATTGAGAAGAAGATCGTTTTTGAAGTCAGTTACAAATAGAATCCAATCTACCACAGACTCATCCCCTCCACATGTTAAATGGATGGATAAAAAAGTTATGATATGGTAAACTACTGTTTCCTTCAAAATAGATCAGAACATTCAGCACAAAAGATAATGCAGATATCTATGCTGTTTTATCCATTGGAGATTTCAACATGATTTTAATGCTTTAGGGCAACTCAATCTCTCCAATATATTGAAGATCGAACTAACCCTGCAGAAATAATGGGAGAAGTAAGAGATTTTCAATGATCAAGCTTCCAATTAGCCAGAGTTAATTAACCAAAGGAAAGCAAACAGTTATCCTTTCTCTCAAAGAAATTTTACCCATTACTCCATTGCAACTCTTTGGTTTCAGTCAATTCCGGAAATGAAACAAATCTATCTCTACGCTACACAATAATAGACAAATGTTACGATTATATCTGTTTCTGTGACAATATTAAAACTCCCGTATATTAATGCAAACTAGGCCCGTATAGAAATTCGTAGAATTAGTTGAAAGAAAGAATAATCCTCCAGCGCAAGTCAATAGACAATAGGATATCAAAGTATATTTTCCTTCATAGATGAATTCAACCCGACAGGTGGAGTCTGGAATTTGGAAATCTTGAGACCGTTTCGGTTCACCAATAGGTTGGTCATGTTCTCGAGAGCGTGGTATTTCTTCGATATTTTGGAAATCTCTTCCTCCTTCATCTGCAATAAACGTTTGTATTTGGAGGCAAGATGAGATACTTCATTGAATTGCGACCTAGCAATCGACAGCTCGTTCTCTGTCATAGCCATTTTCTCTAGCGCCTCATTTGCGTCTTCTTGATGAGTCAACTGTGATGACTGCGAAATACGCAGATTCGATTCCAAGCTGTCTATTTGGACTTCCAATTCTATTAACTTCTTTCTTGTTTCCGAAGCTTCCGACTCGTATTGCAATTTCATCTTCTGTTGTTTATCGGTTAGATCATTCACCTGCCGATTCAGGTCTAAACATTCTGATCTCAGTTTCTTTATGGACTCTGTTTGTGACGACATCTGTATCTTATGCTTTTCCAATTTTATATTACTTTCCTCCAGTTCGGCCTCTAAAAACTCCTCCAGTTCCTTTGAATCCTGTGTGAATCCCTTGAACTCTAACTCCAGTTCTATCAATCTCGACAGAAGCTCATCTTTCGATAGGCCTTCGTATTGACTTTTCAATTGGGATATCTCCTTTTCTTCCATTTATAAGCCTTATATCTCTTGTTTGTTATAAATGACCCCCTATTAAGTCTTCCTCTCTTTCTTGCCCGATTTTATGTTCTTATACATTCTTAATTATGGATCTAAAACTTCACGAAAAATAAGCAAAATAAAAATATTGCCCTTTGGAAACGGGATATAATTGTGATGTATGTCACGTGGTATCTATAGATTGAATCTGTTTTGTTTGATAGGGCATTTATCTCTATCCAACGACAGTTAACAAGTAAGGAAATAATCTGAAAATTTCAGCATATATTCATCATGATCGAATGCTGATTTCTACAATTGAGTATTAAAAATTCAATTTTAAATTATCTTCGAATATTCATTTATTATATAATAAAGCAGTGAATTTAAAATCAATTATCTCATCTCCTTAATAACTCCACTACGGATACCTTGGTTAATGACACTGATAAGGGAATTGAAACTAGCAACACTGACATCCTCGTTTATACCAATTCCCCAGATCTCGTACTTATCATCAACCTTACAGTTGATGTAACATGCAGCTTTTGAGTTGGAGTCAGAACCCAAAGAATGTTCGTGATAATTCACGACCTCAAACTTAGATTTGAATTTGGAATTTAAGCCGTTAGCAAATGATGAAATTGGTCCATTACCCTGTCCCTTGATCTGGTAGGTAATCGATCCTGAGTAGTTTGTCATAACGACGGTCAACTCTCTCAATTTAGGGGATTTGTTAACAAGAGAGTAGTCAACAAGCTTGAATAGAGAGCCTGCAGGAGTGAGCGTCTCATAGTCGTCAAACTCGTATAACAAGTATTCATTTTTGAAGAGGTCCATGATCTCTGTAGCTTTGAGTTCTCTTCCCCTTTTTTCAGTAGCAGTCTGGACAACCTTAGAAAAGTTTATCTGAAGACCTCTAGGAAGATCAAGTTCCATGTTTTTGAGAATAATCCAAGAGGAACCGCCCTTGCCTGATTGTGAGTTAACTCTAATAATGGCTTCGTAATTTCTTCCTATGTCTTGTGGATCCAATGGTAAATAAGGAATTTTCCAATGTTTGGAATCATCTTTCTTTTCGAAACCTTTCTTGATAGCATCTTGATGGGATCCAGAGAAGGCACACACAACAAGCTGTCCACCATATGGGGCCCTTTCATGAACGGGAATCTTGTTACATCTCTCAACCACATCTATGACAGACTTGAGATCTGAGAAATCTAACTTTGGATGGATACCCTGGGTATATAAATTGAGAGCCAGAGTGACCAGGTCTACATTTCCTGTTCTTTCACCGTTTCCAAAGAGACATCCTTCCACTCTATCGGCACCAGCAAGCTGTCCAAGTTCTGCGGCACCGACGGCACAGCCTCTGTCGTTGTGTGGATGGAGAGAAATGCAAACCTTTTCCCTTTCTGAGATATTTTTGGAGAAGTATTCTACTTGATCAGCAAAAACGTTTGGCGTGCAAACTTCTACGGTAGCTGGAAGGTTGAAGACTATCGGGGTTTCCACAGAAGGTTGCCATGCCTTTTTGACAGCTTCACAGACTTCGACAACATAAGACGGGTCAGAATCACTAAATGTCTCTGGAGAGAACTCGTAAGACCATTGTGTAGCAGCCATCTCAGGGTCATCTTTGGTGATTGACTTCACATAAGCGGTACAGTCGCGAGCTAAGGTAAGGGTCTGTTCTTTGGAGAGACCGAAAACTACCTCTCTAAAGCAATCCGAAGTTGCCAGATATAGATGGACAATTGCACGTTTAGCACCTTTGAGAGATTCCACTGTTCTCTTAATAAGTTCGGGTCTGCATGGAGAAAGAACCTGGATAGCCACATCTTCTGGAGCGTTTTGAACGCACCACCTGGTGAAATTGAAATCGATTTGTGAGGCAGAAGGGAACGCAACTTCTATTTCCTTGAAGCCTATTTCCACCAATTTTTGAAAATACTCCTTTTTTTCATCCACAGACATGGGATCTGGAAGAGATTGGTTACCATCTCGCAGATCGGTCGATAGCCATCTAGGTGGTTTCTCAAACGTCTTATCTGGCCATGTTCTACCGGGAAACCTGATAGGCTGAAATTTCTTGTACTTTATGGAAGGATCTTCTAACATTGGCATCTTGAAAACTGCTAAACTTTGCCGACTTTTTCTTGATATTGTATATATTTAATATCTTTTCCATATAACGTCTTATAACTTGGTCTCTGAAAATCTTTTGTGGGGTTCGATTATCATGTCGAATTAAAAAATGACTAATATCAATCCTAAAATTCAAGAAGAAACAATAAAACCCCCGAAATTCCATTGTTGTTTTATTGTTCCTAGGAAAGGGACAGGATTGGGGAGGGGAACTCTTGATAATATGATAGGGTGCAGAGATGTGTCGCTAAGTCGTTACATATCTTCATAGGAGTCCAGTAAAGGGGAATAATGAAGTAGTCAACGAAATAAAGCATAATTTATATTAATGGAGCATATCGATGCCAGATATGCTCTTTTAGAAGGTAGATCAGGGCAAAAAAATTCAAGATCTTAACGATGCTGTCTCCTCAAAGTCTGATTTCCTCCTTCTGCTTGTTATCACACAAGGTCAAACGAATGGTTTCTATTGTCATATCTATTGTCAAACCTAATTCCATTCCTAATTCTTGTTTAAACGGTTTAAATATGATTTAGTTGATCCTTTTATAAAAGACTCCTTAACAAAAATTAAGATCGGAGAGATACTAAAATTCTTATCTATATTGAAATTTCAGCAACACATATCTTGTAAAATATGGTTCATCACTAGCAAGTCATAATTGCAAAAATGATCTTTATCATACTGATCTGATCTAGATTCAACATGGTTACGTTATTACAACCTCTAGATATCATCTATAGCGAATCTTATCATCTCAGATTACATAATCAGACAAATTACATAATCCAGACAAATGTGTCGGACCTATGTAAGGATGTATGACGATTACATAAGTCCGCTTTATCAGATACCTCTTTGGTATCAAATAGTCTAAAGCTCATGAATGAGATCCTCTCATCCATGAAGCATAGCGTCTATATATATAAGAATGAAGCATCTTCCTTCATTATACTTGCTTCTTACTCTCCTTCAGAGAGTAAGAGGGGCAGCAGAAGATTCTATACGTACAAAAGATTACGATAGATATATTATAGGTTATTAGAGAATATAATTCCATTGGTTATATCCTAGTTCTTTCTAACTACTCATAAGTAGAATATTAACTCAGACTTTGTTCATCTAGGACTGTGATTAACCTTGTTTAATACACGGGGTTGACTCAGAAGAACATAACATTTACACGCGTGATACGGGACACGCGATTTTATTGGTTGGTAAAATCCTTACACCACAATTTATAGTCTGATACAAATGATTACGTCATCCTTGGGATAATTTTCCAGAGCCTCATAGTCTTAGATGAAGTTTGAAGAGGGTAGAGATAGTCATCAACAGCGGTAGTCTTCTCAGAATCGAGACTAGTTTGATTGTCAGAACTGAAATAAGCCACTATGTCTTCGGTTACCGTGAATGTCGAGTTCTTGTGAGTGAAAATATCAAATTTTGTGGTAAAATAGCGCATACATTACTAATATGAAATCTACAGAGGAGGTCTAGATGTCATCTTCAATAAACAAAGAAAGGCAAAATGTACCGTGGACAAGAAAGGAACGGAGCCAATTGTTCTAAAGGATCTGATGTATGAAATAGCAGACAAACTTTTGGGAGATCCAAAGGATTATGATGTATTTATTGAGGATGATACCATCAGACCTGGAATTTTGGTTCTGATTAATGACACAGATTGGGAACTTGAGGGTGAAGACCAATACGAGCTAGAAAATGGAGATTTGATCACTTTTACGTCTACTTTGCACGGCGGTTAATACGAATATTGTATAATAGAACATAATAGCACATATCATTAGTAATTAAATCCGGGTCAATTTGCATCCAAGAACTCCTGCCCCTCCCCAGGTTGATGGAACCAAGTACAACTTCACCAGGTCATCCGACTGACCACGGATCACCTGAACGGGGATTCTAGTTCCTATGTTTGATCTAACGAGGGAAACTAAATTTTTAAGATTATCGTGGTTCGTGACTTTGATTGATCCAAACGATACAATCCTGTCGCCTGTCTGCATTCCAGCATCGTATGCTGGACTGCTCTCGAAAACCTGTTCTATCACCGCAAATGGCACAGACCATTTGGCCTTGACAACATCCATGTCCTTATTCGTATCTAGCTGTGTGTTGTTCAGTTCACTGAAGGCCTGCTCCAGTCTGGATTCGATTTGGTCCAGAACTATCTTCAGATCATTTCGAAGTCTAATGATTCGAGTTCTGATTAATCGAACCTGAACAACGTCAATATCCGACCTTGGAAATCCATCCTTTGTGAGAACCGGCGTGTCACAGTTTGCCCCAATTTTGTTCAGACGTTCCAGAAGTTGAATTATGTTGGATTCTATGACCTTCTTCAGTTCTGTGAGATTGGCTATAGTCATCGAAGGAATGGCGTCCAGATCGCAATCGATCGTCTCCAAATTTAATTGTTCCATGGCATTTTCAAACGACATTCTGTAAGATCTCACTGTGTCTAAACGATAGGGTCATTCAACTGTAGGATGTCTACGCTTTATCATAGAGGACGTACTTCTCTAGGAGTCGTTTGGCTTCAGATTTGAAGGCGAGCCAGAGACCGAGAAATTCGACGCGCCGATAGACGACAGAAAAACTCACCGTCGAAGATCGTTGAAGCACCGAGAAGTTGATTCCCCAAATAACAAGTCATACAAAATAAGGGCAGAAGACAAAAACGCCTTTATTTAGCAGTCAAAGTCAACTCCATCTAGTCAAAAACAAGTACTACAGATAACATGAAGTTGTCCAAGTTGATTTTTGCATTCGCTTCTCTGGTGTCAGTTGCCGTTGCAACTGATGTCGAGGAGTCAACTCAAAGCGATTTCATTCCATCCACCGAAAAACCATTCAACCTAAGAATCGAATATAAGATTAAAGACAAACAGAACGAGAAAACAGATTTAGTGAATGTGGAGAACGGAGAATCCATCTCTCTGGAGTACACTTTTTATAATGGAGAGCCTGAGGATTGTGTTGTCGTTGGTGTTGGTGGAAAGTTGATTTCCCCAGTCACAGGAGAGACCCTATACAACATCACTGCTACTAACGTTGGTCCCATCACTGTTGCAACCGAAGAATCTGCACCTTTCATCCAGAACATAGGAATTGACTTGAACCCTGATACTTATCTGATCGTTCCTTCTGTGTACATTGTCTTCAAGGACCAACTAATGGTTTTGGGTTCCAGAAACCAGCTGATCACCGTGGAAGACCCTAAGATATCTATCTTCAACCCAAAGTTGCTTCTTCTGGAGGTCATCCTGTTTGGCTCCCTTGGTCTCCTTGCTTACACTATCTTCAATCTCTTTGGAGCTCAATACTTGAGCTCTTTCACCAAAGATTCTAAGAAGACCAAGTCTGCCCCAGCTGCTCCTTCTAGTGCTGCTACTTCGGGCTCCAAAACTGTTGACAGTTCTTGGCTTCCAGAGACACACTTGAAGAATTCTAAAAAAACAAAGAAGGCCAAATAATTGCTTTTAATAGACTCAATCCACTAATTAATACTATCATATGTATGGATATACATCTACTGTAAAATTAGTGTATAATATAGTCAACATTTTAAGTCATCTGGAAATAGTAGAAGAAAAAATGTATTATGCGTTAAGGTTCAATTCAAGCAGTAGGGAATCAATCAGATCTAAATCGTCCTGATACGACTTGACCCTTGCCATGTACTCTCTGCCTTTAAGATCCGTCATATCTGAACCCAATTCTGATTTTGAGATATTGATTGCATACTTTCTGGATAGATAGAATCTGATATCATCAATCAACTCAATGGTGTCATAATCCTGTCTGATATCAATCCTCTGAGAAGATTCTAGAATGATATCTTTAAACTCAGGATCCGAGACGTAATGCTTCAAATCTCTAGATATTATAAACGCCACACGGGTCTCTAATCTGTGTACTCGGAATTGCCATCCTGCTCTCAATATATCATATACGGAAACAGAGGAAGTTGTGAAGTCCTCTATGGATGTTAGAGAGATAGCCGCCATAGTCTTGAGTCTTTCTAGAAGAAGAGAATCTGCAAGTACGAGAACCTCCATGGCATTTTCTGGTATAATTGTGGCATTATCGGAATACAAGAAGCCTATAAGTATCTCGATAACATCTGACGAGATGTTCATGAGATCTGTTGATGGAAGTGATACCACAGGAATCAGGTCCGGAGAGTCTATTAATTGTAACCAATTTATTATGTTCAGTTCAGGGTCCAATAATTCCTGAAATACGGCAGTATCACTAAAAGATGACATAAATAAGGTTTGATAGTATTCTGATCTGGAAAGTATTGATCGATGGAGAGGATAAAACGTGTAATTATTGTCTATTTTAACTCTCAAGATAATATCTGCGTAGTTGTCTTTAATGAGGTCTAATTTTTCTTGATCAGAAGGATAATAATCATAATCACTATTGTATATGAGTAGTTTCTTTCTAATTATGTACTTTTCTAGAAACAAACTAAGTCTATTTCTGGCATTATGGTATACTTCGTGTTGTAGTTGGTTCTTCGCTTTGTGTGCTTCTGCGGCCGTTGTTTGCGCCGATATTAACTTCACTGCAGACCCTAGATGGGGAAGATCTATCAGAAGGGCCAATTGAGATAGATCTTCTTGATCGACTCCCTTTATCTCCAGATATGGAGCCAAATAGAGATATTCGAACATAAATTTCAGACTTGTATGGTTGAAAGATTCAAGGTCCTCAACAAGATTTTTGTTCCATCTAGACATATTATTTCCAAAATAGTCTGATATTGCAACCAACATAAATCTGTGAAGTTTGAAATCAACATTATCTTTACTTTTGAATACCACATCTGAGGTTATAAAGCTGGGTCTTCCCAAAAGACTCGAAATATGCGAGGCAAAGGGTTGCGTATGATCCACTGCCTTTGTTATATCGTACGACAGCAGGAGGGATCTTATTGAAAGCGTCAGAGCTCCATAAATGGCCCGTGTTCCTTCATATGTATCTCTGTTGACAATAGATCCGTTCTCTAGCAACAATCTGACAATCTGTTCGTGCCCACAGATCGATGCTAGGATGAGTGGGGAATAATCCCATTCGTCTGTTTGATTCAACTAGTTAGAATTTTTCCAATTGCACAGAGACTGTCTGTTGTCAGACAGTCTCTTTGGATCTCGAATTTGTTAGTCTTAGTGTTGTTGAACGAACTTGCTCCAAAGATACTTACATTTACTCCCTGAGAAATGAACCGGTCAACCAGCTCTATATCCCCTTTTCTGCATGCTTGTAACAGTTCTCTGAACGATTCAGACAAGCCCAGTCTTTGCATTGTCTGTCTCACCTTTGTTCGCTTTACGGTAGAGCAAACTCTGGGTGCCAATTGATGGTAAAATTTGCCGAACTAGCCAAAAATATAAGGTTAAATAACATTCTGTAGAAATATTAGATAATATATGCGATTAGAAAAAAAGGTTTCGTCATATAAAAGATAACAAAATATTGATTACTTGATACCCCTTTTAGGCCAATAATCCGGATTACCAGATATTATCGACATCAATACGAATATATGAAACAAGAAACAAGAAGCAGGTGCCAGAAATAGTATATATATTGAACTAATGGATCAAAATGAGGGTTTATCTCAATACGACTCCAAGATCTATTGCGATTGTGTCAAATGGATTTGCCTTGTTGTTGAGATCCATTAAAGAACAGGTAGAAAAAGATACAGCTCCTAAATGTCTGATCGAGTTTGTGAAGGAAAGTAGCGTTCCATTAAACAGCTATGTTGAAATCAGCCCGAAATTGTCACAATCTAATGAACCACCATCAATATATGCGTTTCTGGGTCTTATCTGTCTTAAAGGCTTGACCTTCTTGGGCTTCATCACGGAGAGAACAGAAGTGGGTTCGGTAAGAAAGAACGAAAGAATCTTTAAAATTAGATCAGCAATGTTTGTTTGTCTCAATAGTGACACATACGATTACATTATATTCAATGATAAATTCAGGACCCATGAAGACTTCCCTGAGGCTCCTGTCTATTCTATAATGAGACTGTTTGCAACGGGCACTTTTTATTACTCATCAGAGTTTGATCTGGTATCCAACTGTCAAGAAAGAGGTGCAGCGACGGCAAACTCGTATCTGTCATTGAATTCATTAGAAGAATACGATGGCAGATTTGCTTGGAATGGAAATCTTATAGGCGAACTCATGTCCTTCAGAAACAGACTAGGATCCGAGGAACGTCATATTTTCGACTCTGGCAACTTTTTGGTTACCGTAATAAGAGGATTTGCGAAATCAGTGACGGTGAATGAAACAGAAGCATTACTGACCATTATCACACGACAAGCATGCAGAAAAGAAGGTCATTTGTTCGGACCCTATTGCGTGGATGACGACGGGAATGTGGCAAACTTCTCAGAAACCGAAATCATCTTTACCACAAAGAAGTATTGTTTCTCGTATATTCAAGCAAGTGGCAATGTCCCTCTTTTCTGGAAGCTTGAGTCCCAATTGGTTTCTACTAAAATGGAATTTCCTAGGTCAGAAGATGCATCTAAATTGGCCTTTGCTAAGCACTTCGAAACTCTTATCCAACAGCATGGCTCAGTTCATGTAGTTGATGCATTATCAAAAAATGGTAATCAACAGGAGCTGAGCCAGAAATACAAAAGCACTATCGACAACTACTCTACTTTCCCATCTGATCAGTTGGAATACACCAAAATAGAGGTTCCCAACTCTTTACTTTTTAAACCAACTTATCATTATTTGACCCCATATTTACAGAGTTTGAGCGATTCGCTAAGAACTTATGAATCATTCTGCTTCGATTTCTCCACGAGATCGTACGTTGGAAGACAATTGGGGATCTTTTTAACCAATACGTTGAACTCTATCGAAAGGTCAAACGCAATTCAGGCAGGCATTTCAGAAACCATCATCGAATTTTTTTTCAAGTATCTTGATTTCAAAGTGGGTGCTGAATTTTGGACAAAACATCAATTCTTGTGGAATGAAAACTGTCTCAGTTTGAGTAAAATGATGGAGGGATACACTTCCAACAAATCAAAAAGTAAAACGGGAGGAATTATAGGTAAAGTGGCCGAGCAATCTAAAAAATATGTTTCATCTCAGTCATCTGCCAGTCTGAGTAAACAGAATCAATTTGATAAGCTTCTTGGAAAGAAAACGAACCAGTTTCAAGTGCAGCTATTTGACCCAATACATGATTATGTGATAGAAGAACTGAACAAGAGATCAGAAGAGTTCACGTCGTCTAAAGAATTGTTAATATGGACGGGGACATACAATGTTAATGCAATACAGTATGAAGGAGATATTTCGAGTTGGTTATTCCCAAAACCCGATATTTATGCCGAATATGATATTGTGGCCGTTGGACTTGAAGAGGTCGTTGAGTTGAATCCTGGTAAGATGATGAATATCAATGCTTCTGTGAGATTATTTTGGGAAAGGAAGTTAATTGATACACTTAATTCAGGGAAGGAAGAAAATAAATATACTTTGCTGAAGTGTGAGCAGCTAGGGGGCATCTTGAATATGATATTTGTCAAAGAGTGTAACGTTGAATATGTGAGCAATGTTGAAAGTTCTGTGAAAAAGACAGGATTTAAGGGTATCTCTGCAAACAAGGGCGGAGTAGCAATAGGGTTCAATTTCTCATCCTCCAAAATTTGCTTTATAGCCTCACATCTAGCTGCAGGTCATCATAATGTAGACGAGAGACATCAAAATTACAAAACTATCGCAAATGGTCTACGGTTCAGGAACCTCAAAACCATCAGAGTTTACGATTCGGTGATTTGGATGGGAGATTTCAATTTCAGAATCAACTTGACAAATGAGGAGGTTAGGGTAAAACTTCAAGGTGGTGATTATTATAAATCGATTGATGCTTCATCCTCCAAAGAGCTGCTAGGCAGTTCAGAAGATCTCAAGCAAAACGCCCATTCCGAAGCAGATTCAGATTTACTCACTCAACCTCAACCTCAACCAGCGAGTGACCTCGCAGATTCATACTCGGATAGTCTTGAGGATACCGCTTTGGAACCTCATGCAGAGGTGACATCCTTGAATGATAGAGAGCTTACATTGACAAATAACGAATTTGATGGCTTGGAGTCTCGGAAGAATTTTAGCACACTATTTGAATTTGATCAGTTGAATCAGCAGATGGCAATGGGGGAATCATTTCCATTTTTCAATGAGATGGAGATCAGGTTTCAACCAACCTACAAATTTGACAAGGGAACGGATATCTACGATACTTCTGAAAAGCGGCGTGCTCCTGCCTGGACAGATAGAATATTGAATGTTTGCAGATCCAAGAATATTGTGCTCAAGCAGACTGAATATGATTCTGTACCTGAATTAAAATTCAGTGATCACAAACCAGTGTATGCCGTTTTCGAAGCTACTGTTGAGCTGATTGATGAAACTACCAAGTCCTCCATTGAAAAAGAACTCTACGAGTCACGGAAATTGGACCTGGTAGGTGTTAATTCTTTAGTTACAACTTCCAATATTAACGAGTCCAATGTTTTACTCACTCATGGTCTTCCTGCTCCTTCTAATAAAACTACAAGCTCCAGATGGTGGATACCCACGGGAGCAAACGCTGGCAAGATCAAGGTGACTTTTCCAGAGCTTGACAGTGGTGAGTATGTTATCAATCCGAACATACCTCCTAATCCATTTACCAAGACTTGTGAGCCTGATTTCATTCCCGCTAATGGTTTTAATGTCTCTAATATACAGGAACAGGCCGAAACTGCTAATTAAACGATAATTTCAATTAAATACTTTGAAATGTTTATATTATCCAAAATATTGAGGTAATTCCACTATTTAAATGGCCTGAAGCTTGATTGCACTACCCTTGTAGATAATTTGAGATCCTGTCCAGCTGTCTCCCGGAGCCAAAGTGACAAAATCATGGACATGTCCTGGTTCAATACAGACCATCTTCTGATAGCCAGTCTTTGGTTCAAAATCTGCCATTCCTCCAGACTTATCGACCCAAGGATTCCAGACAACGACATCAGGAAGGTTTTCTCTCTTAACATTATGGACCACCTTTCCCAGCTCTATGACTTGGAGTAGCTTTTCGGAGTCGATGTTCTTGTAGATTCGATCCAATTCACCATTGAAATCGACAGCAGGAGCCTTTTCCTCATAAGACTCCTTCAGCAGTTGATCGTAACACCTTTCTCCAGGTAAGTTATTGATTAGAGTGTCATCTATATCTTCGACGGCCAAATAAGTATGGAAGAGCCAATTGAACTTCCAAGCCTTTGAATCTGTATTAGAAACCTCGATCGATGTGGTGATAGAGTCATCCTTGAGTTCTACAGTGAATATCAAAGTGAAGTCATTGTTGCCATTATCCCATTTGGAATATACGTCTGGATTGGCTAGTTCTGGACCAAGCCCAAACTGGACTGTTGGAGGATCTTCCTTGGTCTGACCTAGGAATTCCCAAGTGGAGCATCTAGCAAATCCATGTTGCGGTAGGTTTTCAAACCCTTTTTGTTCCGACTTTCCAAAAACGGGGAAAACCAAGGGAATACCACCTCTAACTGGTTTTGATCCGTCCAGTTTGGCAGCTGTTGAGAGCCAGAGTTGCTCCACGTTTTCAATCTTCCAGGATGTAACTGTAGCTCCGTACAGCAAGACTTTGACCTGGGTGTTTGGTGAATTTGGAGAAGTGATGATCACCTCTTTTTCTGTACACTCTACTGGCATTTTTAATGGTTGTTGATCTCTTTGAATGTCACAATTGCTGAATTTCGATACAAGACAGTTAATTTCTACTGAGATTAGATTAAATTTCACGAAAATGCAATTATAGTGGATTCGCTACCTACAAGATTTAGCATATTGCTAGAATCAACGTTCATAGACAGACAGAGCACGGTCCTTAATTTAGGAACATGCGAACATCCCTCATGTATCCAGGTGTGAGATCATCATTCTGTTGAAACCTGAATATGATCGGAGGTCAATTGGCCGAGTAAATTGAAATTAATCAAATAACAAACTCCGAAAACGGAGTTGTCAATCCTTAACTGGCTTTGATTCGACATGATCACATCTTTATGAGCTTCTGCTTATCTGATTTCGGGAATTCAGAGCGATTGGATGTAAAAAGATGTTCCAGAAGTCGATATAAATTGATTATATGAAAGAGTCCTCCGATATTGGACATCAACCACCGATAATAAGGGGACAGAGAGGTCCAACGAAAGATGCATGTTTGAAGATGTCTGTTTGATTTGTCTTTCCGGCTTGGTCATTGTTTCTGTGTGTCTTGGACTTCCTCCTTTTGTTTGTCTTGTTGATCTGGCTGATCTGCCCGTTGATTTTCTCCAACTTTTTGGTGTCCCTGTTCTCCCTGCTGTTCCAGTATGGCATCCAGCTTGCTCTCAATGTCATCCAACATTCTCTCAAGATGCTGCTATTGTCAGTAAACTCCTATCTAGAGACATTCATCCTAACTTACTGTTGCTGCTAGTTCAGCCTCGTTGAGTCTCTGATACGTCTCTGCAAATCCCTCCGACGATTCGGTTTCGAATTCCTGAGTCATTTTTCCTGTAGATCCGACAGAAGTATCAAAATCGAGTCACCTTACCAAGTTTACCAAAAAATGTCACTCCTGAACCTCTTTAAGAGGCTCTTGAGGACTAGTGGGACCAATATTTTTTTCTAGCGAACACGTAAAAAGTATTCATTATTCTATTATATGGGCAAAAGAGGAATTAAAGAGCAATATACCAAATTATATCTGATCAATTGAACACAAGATTGACATAATAATGGTCGTAAAGATTGTTAGAATCATTAGCTTGATTCTCGTGGGAATTTGTGGGGTTTTAGCGATATCGTCACCGCTAACAGAGTCGAGAACCCTTGTGCTCTATGATTCCAGTATTGGATCGGGGTCGTATTCGAAACTAATAGCCCTTCTCACTGATAATGGTTTAGAGCCAACGTTCCAGGCAGTGGACAATGTGGGAGATGAGCCAATTGACCTATTCAGAAATGGATTCAGATTGTATCAGAACCTAGTGATCCTTCCGACCAAGGTGAAAGCGATCTCATCGGGAGTTTCCACAGAAACTTTGACTCAATTTTCACAAGAAGGTGGTGATATTCTGGTAGTTTCTGATCAATCAGGAACAAATTCAGATGTTGTTCTCTTCCTCAATGAACTGGGAATATATCCAAGTCCAAAGGGATACAAATTGTGGGATTACCATGGGTCAGAATCTGGTCCTCTAGAGAAAATTGAATCTCCTCAGTTTCTGAACAAAATTGTTATTCCAAACTCGCCAGAGAAAGTCCTCTATTCAGAGGGCTCAGCAGCATTGATTTCCAACAGTGAGTATTTGATTCCACTTCTCAGGGCTCCAAAGGCCTCTTTCACATACAACTTGGATGAAGGCTCCATCAGCACGGACTCCACATGGCATTCTGGCTCTCAGGGATTCCTCTTTGTAGGATTTCAAGGTCTGAATAATGCAAGGGCTGCATGGACAGGTTCCACATCTATTTTCAAAGACGATTCGTTTGATAAAGAACTCGTCGCAGACCTCATCAATTGGACTTTTCAAATCACGGGTCTTATTAAAGCTACATCAGTGGAACACAGTAAGATTGTCGACGGAGCAGTGGTAAAAAATGACACTAACTACAAGATCAAAGACTTTACACAATTCGAAATTGGCTTGTCTCAATGGGATGGCTCCGAATGGGTTCCATTTGAGGGGGCTTCCGATGTGCAATTAGAATATATCATGCTTGATCCTTACTATAGATTGAACCTTGAGCCAACTAGGAAGACTCTCAATTCCCAGGTATATGGAGTCACTTTCCAGATTCCTGACCACCATGGTATGTTCACATACCGGGTAGATTACAAACGTGAAGGTTATAGCTTTGTAGACCAGAGCGTTGTGGTTCCTGTTAGGCATTTAGCCAATGATGAATATCCAAGATCATGGGAGATCTCCAACTCGTGGGTTTACCTCGCTAGTGCATTTTCCGTCATTATTGGTTGGTTCTCATTTGTGGTTTTATTCATTTACTCAGGAAAGAAGGAGTTAAGTGACACAAAAAAAAATAATTAGTTATATAGGCTTCCTGTGAAGAGAATAAATATACATGTAATTTGTTAGTTTGCTTTCACTATCCGAATATTGTTTTTCTCCTTCCAGTCAATAAACTCCTTTTGTTTTCCTTTGAGCTCCTGTGTCAGGATCTTAACCGATTTTTGCATACCTCCAAGGTTATCATCAAGAACTGTGACAGCTTGACCAGCTTTCAGCTCCACCAACGATCCACCAATCATTCTGTAACACTTTCTATCCACTGGAGACTCGCGCAATGTTGATAGAACAACATCATGTTCATCTATTTCTGACTGTAGTTGCACTACTTTTGTGCTTAGAGCTTCAATAGTTTGCTGGAAGTTATCATATTTAGCTTGCAAGTCTAGCATTCGGTTAGTTTTGGAATCTTTTCGATTTTACAAAGGTAAGAATCTCGCTTTTTCATCTCATATACTCACTTTGATTGTTGGACATCTTTTATAGATCAATTAAGGAACACTTGTGATGGAAATGGCTTGAACAAGACTCTAGATGAAGATCAAAGCTATCAGAAATCCAACATTACATGTTACAGTTTTCGTGAGACTAGAGGAGCGACGCAGCATCGAAATCGGCGCGACGCTGAATACACAGACAGTTCCGGGATATTTCTCATCTATTCTATTCTATATACAGGAAACTATATGATTATTTATAAGGAAGACAGAACAGTGCTGCATTTGTGACACAGTTCATCTTCTGCAGATCTGGTAAATTTCCAACATCTAGGACACTTGAGTTTCGAACTAGCAAGAACATTGACAATTAGATTGCCAAGTCCAGGGATGTCTATGGTTTTTTCGTAATTATATTCAGTGGTATCAGGAACAGATTCATTAAGTCTGAAGTCAGATACCATGAGATAATCACTGACCTCTTCTTTATACGAATCCAATAATTGACATACTGGTTGGTTGTCGTCAGCATTAACATAAATGACAGTCTCTAGGGAATTTTTAACATTTTTATCTAGCCTGGTAGCCTGGTCAATAATTAGTTTAACCTCATCTCTTAATATCAGCATCTTGTTAAATCTATTAACAACTTCTGCATTATTGTATTCAGTTGGCAGTTTGATCCATCCATTTACAAGGGGTGATTTCACTCCTCGGGTAATATGCGGATGAACGTTGTTCCACACTTCCTGTGAGATTATAGGTAATATAGGAGATAAGATGGAAACCAACGTTTTGAGAATCTCAACAAAAACTGTTTGAGTAGATCTTCTCTTCGGTGAAGATGCATGATCTGTGTACAGACAATCCTTCCTTATGTCGAAATAGAGTGACGAGAGTTCAACATTAATAAAACGATTGAGATCTTTCATAATCTTGGCGTATTCAAATGTCTCGTAATTCTTGAAGCAGGCATTCTCAATCTCCCATAGCTTGGACAGACAGAATTTGTCAAAATCGTTAAGACGAGTGTATGGAACAGAGTCTGTTTTAGCATTGAAGTCATTCAGATTACCAAGCAAGAACTTGAATGTGAATCTGATCTTCTTCAAGTTATCAGCAACATGTTTCAGAATAACAGGCCCCAAGGTAACGTCAGACGAATAATCAGCAAGGGCGACCCACAATCGCAAGCCGTCAATACCTAGACTGGGGATCTTTTTCTGTTTATTTCCTTTCAGGATATCTGTTGGGACCACCGTGTTTCCTAAGGATTTCGACATCTTGTCTCCTTTTTCATCCAATGTGAAACCATGAGTTATGATCTTTTTGTAAGGCAATATCACATCTTTCGAGAAATCTTGCACTCCAACTTTCGTCAATATGGAGGATTGAAACCACCCACGGTGCTGATCGGATCCTTCCAGATATACATCTGATAAATATCCTCTTTCTTCAGCCTGATCCAAAAGATTTTCTTCCTCAAGATATTTTTCAATAGTGGTCCAACTAGATCCAGAATCAAACCACACATCCATGGTGTCTTTTCCTTTAATATAATCAGATGGATTAATACCCCCCATTTCCGGGATCCATTTCGACATATCATCATTTGGATCAAACCAGCTGATAATATCCTCTTTTTCAATAACAGAGACAATCTTATCAATAATATGATCATTGATTAATGCTTCTCCTGTTGTCTTATTGTAGACCACTGGAATAGGAACACCCCAACTTCTTTGTCTGGAGATGCACCATTCGTTTCTTCTGTTGACAAAAGAAATCAATCTGTTTGATCCTTTCTTTGGATAAAATTCTACAAAGTCCTCCAATTTCTTAGTGGTGGTTTCTTTAATCTTACTTACATCAATAAACCATTGGGGAGTAGAGCGAATTATAATTGGCTTTTTCGATCTCCAGTCGTATGGATAAGAATGGACATAATTGGTATCCTTGTGAAAGATCATATTGGCGGCTTGAAGCTTTTCTAGAATCTTGGTGGTTCCTTCCCCCAAGACTTTAAGTCCCGTCAAGTCTCTCAGATGATTATCGGGCAAGTCCTCTGTGTATTTACCATGCTCGTTGACAGGGGAATACGGCAAGATTTCATGCTTGAGACATGCTAAATAATCATCGTGACCATGACCAGGAGCTGTGTGTACAAGACCAGTACCTGCTGCATTAGTAACATGTGATCCATGAATTATAGGAAACTCATTCTTTATGGCAGACTGACCATCATATAATGGATTTTTGTAACTTGAACCAACCAAATCGGATCCAACGAATTCAATTCCTGTCTCTATTAATTCAGGATCAAGCTTTTTTAATGACGACTTCAAATCTGATGCGACAATTAAATTGCCATGGTTCTCTGATTTAAGAATGGTATACATGAGACTTTCATTGATCGCAATTGCCCTATTTGAGGCTAGAGTCCATGGAGTCGATGTCCAAATTAAAAATTCTGGCTTCAAATTATCGATCAAACTTTTTAGATTATTAGAAGCAGAAATAATTGGAAACTTGATAAATGCAGCTATGGAGACATGGTTAGTATTGTATTCTAATTCTCCCTCTGCCAGAGCAGTAGAATTTTCTACTCCCCAGTAAACCGGCATTTCCTGTCTTTGTATCAGATTATTATCGAAGAGAGATTTAAATATTTTTAACTGACTAGCAACAAATTGTTTATCGAGGGTCAAATAAGGGTTTTCGAAATCTCCCATTATCCCAAGGTCCTGAAAAGACTTGGACTGAGCTTTTTGAGTCAAGAGAGCATGCTCCGTGGACAATCTTATAATATCGATGGGACTGAGTTTTTTTGATTTTAGGGTATTGAGCTCTTCCGATAGCGATTTGTACTCCTCTGAGTCTCCTTTCAACTTCTTCAGTTGTTTCTTGACACTCTTCTCGATGTCCTTTTTTTCCTTTGCCAATTTTTCTAAAGTTTTGAGTTCTATAGGAAGACCATGACAATCCCAACCTGGTCTATAATGAACTTTTTTCCCCTTTGTTAGCTCGAACCTTACAATGATATCTTTAAGGATTTTGTTGAGGGCATGTCCAACATGTAGATCACCATTTGCATAGGGAGGCCCATCGTGAAGAATAAAGAGATTGTCAATCTTACCTTCCTTCACTGACCTTTTCTTGTTCCAATTATAAAGTTCTGATGTGGCCTGAGGAATCAGTTTTGTTTCAATTAATCTTGAGTCAGATCTACTGCTAAAATCTGTCACCGGGAGTCGAATTGTTTCTGCATATTTATGACTCAAATCAATAGGCTCTTTTGTTTCGCCAGCTCCCTTGTCAATAGTAGCCAATGTTCTGATCCAACTAGAAGTAAATGTCCTTGTAGTCAAAGAAACAAATTTACAAGTACTATCACTCCGGAACATCTTTTATTATGTTTTCTGAGTATCACGGTGTCGCATAAAGCCACGGATCTTTCTTTATCAAACAAGTATCCCCTCAACAAGTGTCAAGGTAAGACTCTCGTTCTATGGCAGATCTGAATTTTCGTTCATCTTTCGAAAACAACCTTGCACCTCTGTATCGACTGATTTTTGTTTCCCCAAGATAACAGGGTCTTTTAAGATATCAGAGAGAAGATGAGATAGAGTGTGAACAAACATTCAAACAACTGACAACTGACATAGTAATAAGACACTGAAGGAACATAGTTATACCATATCATTAAAAAGGCGAGGGTTTCGAGAAGATTGGAAATTAAATTTAATGAAAGCAGCAATTTCAGGGTAAAATTTGGTCCAGTTGAACAGTGCAATAGATTTTACAATTGAAATAATATTATAGATACAACCAATCGAATACCATCATTACCTATCAGGATGTCAGATAATGATGATAGCGCTGTTGAGTACTACTGCCCACAGTCCTCTTCCAGTGCATCAATTCCTATCACTGGTACTTCTGCTCGCTCTAGAAGAAGCTCCATCTTAGATTATGGTGGAGAAAATTCAATTAACAATTTTGCATCGTCAATGAGACGTTCTGTGAATTATCTGGCTACATCAGTTGGCTCCCGAACTACACTGGAATTATCAGGAATACAGCAATCTCCTCCTGGAATACATGTTGCGAACCTCAATACAGCCGCCAGGTCTCCTCATCAGCATTGTAAGATTAATAACCTCCCTTCACCACCATCTACTCTTCTCTCAACAGCGACACTGACAGAGACTACTCCTCTAATAAATTCACAAGTTGCTGTTTCACAAGTTGCTGAAACTGAACTGCCAAACGAGCAATTTAAAGATGACGTTTTGAGAGACTCGTATTCTCATTCAGGATTGGAACCATCAAACAAATCTACACCAATTCAAACAGTTTTTAATTCAATTAATGTTCTTATAGGCTTGGGAATTCTATCTGTTCCGCTAGCGTTCCATATGTCAGGATGGATATTAGGAATACTCTGTTTGAGTTTGGCTGCTCTTACAACTAGATATACTGCAATCTTACTTGGACGTATCCAGGCCAGAGACAATTCCTTACGGAGCTATCAGGATATAGCAAGACATGCATTTGGGCCGTCATTCAGCGTCTTTGTATTTGCAGTATTCGCATTAGATTTATGGGGAGCAAGTATCACAATGATTATCCTTTTTACAGACTCTTTCTCGGTTATATTTAGCGAAGTTCCTTCTTACATGTTCAAGGTTGGTATTACTTCTGTCTTACTTGTGCTTAACTTCCTTCCTTTGCGCATTCTTTCTTTCCTTAGTTTTGCCGGGATTTTATGCACCACAACGACTTTCATAACGATTGTCGTTTCTGGCCTCCTCAAGACTTCTCAGCCTGGTTCATTGATCCAACGGGCTCCAACTAACCTGCTTCCAAACAATCTACTTGATTTCTGTTTCAGTCTAGGATTGTTTCTAGCACCCTGGGGTGGACATGCCGCTTTCCCAGAGGTCTATTGGGACCAGAAAAGACCTGCAGCTTATAAGACATGCATAAACACGGCTTTTAGTTTCAGTTATTCGGTGGACCTGTTTACAGGGATCGTGGGATTTCTGATGTTCGGTGCTATAGTGGAAGATGAAGTCACAAAGAATATCTTGATAACTTCTGGTTATCCTTCTTGGATTCCCAAGATAATTGTCGTAATGATGGGACTACTGCCAATTTCCAAGCTTCCGTTAGTTTGCCGTCCCATAGTTACTGCATTTGATTCATTCCTTGGTGGTCAGGCCTCCTGGACGAAGCAGTTCTTCGACAGAATCATGTTGAGTCTCATTTTATTGGGATCGGCGATGTTGATAACAAGCTTTGGAAAAATTATGTCTCTTTTGGGAGCAGCTGTTTGTTTCACAGTTTGCATCACACTTCCCATATTATTCTATCTGAGAACTTTTGGACACGAACTCTCACATACTCACAAGACCCTTCTAATTGTCATCATGATAATCAGCATTGTATCCACCATCGCAGGATCCACGGCAGTGCTTCTGATTTAGGCGTGTACGGATGTATTATCCACCCATTTTATAAATTTCCTTGTGTACTTTCTCCCTTTTCTTGAATATAAAGCCTATTCCCAGTTAATATATTCCAATATTTTAATAGCTGTTGGTTGCCTAATTTTCTTCAGATTTGTAACCAGAAGTTGACTTAGGAGTTACAAAATGTCTTTTTCGAAAAACAACTTATTACTCACGAACAACGACCAGGGAATGGCCACTATTTGGTACGTCAATTATAGGGATACTTTCTGTTTGCTTAATTTATTCTTATACTAATAAAGATAAAAGGCTATTGGCGACACTGGGTTCAAAGAATTCTCATTCCAAGGTCACCAGAAAGAGGATAGAACAGATTTCGATTCCGGTAGCATGCGGTACCATCGCAGATCCCTCTTTTGGGGGGCCATTAAGATACACGTCTAATTTATTATATGGAGTTACCCTAGTCTACAAGCAGAAGACAGATTATTCGTATAGTAAGTTCATTCTATCCAGAAATGAAAGCAATATTAGTTATACTAATACCACTTTTTTGTTACAGGGGAAGCAAATGTCACGAAGTTACAAATTATAAGACACGTACTCAATTCGCAAGATACAAACCATATTATGGATATGGGTGAAGCTATCAGAGAATCATACCATTCTAGATTATTGCATGTGATGCAAGATGATCCAACTTTTAATATTGAATTTGGACTTTTGCCTGCACCTTGCAGTTTGGAAGACTCCGCACCATGTATTCTACCTAGTAACGAAAGAAGAGAAAAGATAGGGGAATTCGACTTGAAAAATGGGATAAATTTGCAAGATTCTACTATTTCAATTCATGATAAATCTGATAATGCAGTTTTCACACCTCCTTCATTAAGAACTGCGGACTCTTCCATTGGTGCTATGCTCCCATTCAATGAAGAAAGGAACACCTTGGATCAGTCAATGAGCTTCGGATTTGATAATGACGGGAATATAATTGGGGAACAAATTCAACAGCTTGATATTGATCAAGAATCACAACTTCCTGATTTGAGCTTTGAACTAGGAGCAGAAAGCGTATTTGCCAATGAGTTTTTCACTGGCAGTCCAACCACAGATGGAAACTTGTCACCCGTAGAAAGTCAACAGAAAACAAATAAGACTAGCACTATTAGACCGAGGCCTAGAAGATTAGTGGTAGATAATAATATTCTTCTAGCAACCTCAGAAATGAAGGAAATTAGAGATAATTATATGAAGTCGAGAATATCGGAGTTACAAAAGCTTTCAGAGAAGAGAACAAAATTCGATCTTGATAAAGTACTGGAGTCTGAGGTGAAATACCTGCCTGAATTTATGAAATTAGTCTTAGATTCTAGAAATGATTTGAGTACCGATCTTATTCATAGAATTAGCAGAGCCTCAAGTGTATCATCAATTGAAATAGCAAGACGTGCAGGGTCAGTTCACTCATCTCGTGCAGGGAGTATATCTTCAGCACATATTCATATTTCAAAGGATCACCTTTCGGAATTTAATGATGACCCAGCCTGGGCAGGAGATGATGCCATGTTGGATATATCATTACCCTTGGAAGAAGTTCACAAAAATGTATCAGACGTAAGAGCAAAGTACAATGACGGTTTCGATGATTTACGAAAGGCGATAAGCAATCGAAAACGGTCTTCTGATAGTTATGAGAACTCAAAAAGATCCAAGATACCAAATAATAGCCACAACGATTCCTATGTTTTGTCTTCTCCTAATGAGACGGAGACAATGGAAAAACACCTGCAATCGTTCTACTCATTTCTTTCAAAGAAAAGCTTCGATATTGGGGATCCTGTTATTGGTCAAGACGATGTCTCCTTGAATAGATTTACCTTTGAAGCATTGGTTCCCGCAGGAAAATGCAATAAAAAGTTGGCAGCTGATTGTTTTCACCTGTTGTTGCAACTGTCTTCAAAAAACTACATTTTCCTCGAACCCCTCGGTATCTACCAAAAGAACAAATGGGATCTCTTGTCTGGTTCCAATATTTCTGTGGTCACTCACCAGGAATAGAGCTCTATAAACTCTTGCTCAAACCAAATCAATGGCTACCATTCTTGCAAGGAAATAGAAACGTAGCACGTGATATAGATAATTGAAGTTGGTGATTATGTAATCGAGTTATCTCCATCTTCGAAATTACGAATCCTGTCTAGTTTATTTTTCATCACCGTTTAAGTCCATCAAATCTAAATAAATTGGAAGGCTATTCCCTGGATACATCTTGATACCTGCTTCTTTTGCAAAGGATTCCAGACTGCCAGTCTATTTTTGAAGACTCATTTAGTACAATGGCATCAATTCCGGATTACGAACCAAACGCCTGGACCTGCTCTTCCAATGAGGTTATTCACGTTTCGATAGCGGAACCAGAAGGAGCATTCACATTTAAACCAATCTTTACTTATCCAATCTTTGGTGATTCAGAACAAATCTTTGGCTTCAAGGATTTAAAAATCAACCTAGCGTTTGACTGTAAGTCGATGTTACCTCTCTTAGCTGTCAAATACGCGTCAAAACTTTCTGATGATGTCAAAGACGTTAATGAGACTCTTTCGGAGTTTTTGCCAAAAGAAACCGTGCTCAAAGATGAAGCAGCATGGCTAGACCAAGTGGATGCAGAGAATTTTGAGATTCCAGGAAATGTGATAAAAGAATACGAGATTGAGGGCGAAGAATTTAAGGTTTTTAAGTTCAAACTTAATGATCCAAATGGACTGAAACTTCATCTGAGAATTCAGATTTTTGTTCTACTTTTCATTGAGGCCGGTTCCTACATTGACTCGACTGACAATGCCTGGGAAATATATGTAATCTACAAGCATCTTAAAGATGGAAAGGAATCATTTGTTGGATTTACCACAGTTTATTCTCATTGGAAATACCCTGGCGCTTTGATCCACGACTCATCCGAGAAGTTGAATATGCAATACCGTAAGAAAATCAGTCAGTTTGTGATTCTTCCGCCATATCAATCCAAGGGACACGGCAAGAGTCTGTATCAGTGCCTGGTTGATGACTGGCTTGCCGATGATAGAGTGAAAGAGATCACTGTGGAAGATCCAAGCGAGGCATTTGACGATCTCCGTGATAGATGCGATTTGGAACGGTTGACATCCCATAATTTTTTGAAAGCTTTGCCCCGTCTTCCGCCTGACTCAAAATGGCTTAGTACTCAAGTTTCGAAGGAGAAGATGGACAGACGTCAGTTCCAGAGATGTGTGGAGATGAGCTCTCTGTGGTTGCTGGAGAATCGGAAAGGAAATGCTATTGAGAATCTCAACGAGAGATCTGTACGGCTGATGATTAAGAGAAGATTATACATAAAGAACCGAGACGCTTTGTCTGATCTTGAAAAGGCGGATCAGATAGACAAGTTACAGACTTCATACGAGAGATTGCGAGACGATTACTTGCGGATTCTTGAGAAGACCAATATCTCTCCCTCTTTTGCGCGAGATAAGAGGTCTATTTCTGAAGATGGTTCTTTGTCCAAGAAACCTAAGATTGATATTTGATCTATTCGGTTTTCCATAGTGTATAGTAGATATACTGTAATGAAATTTGTGGCCCTGAAATCGACCCCATTATTTCTTGCTTTTATCGGCGCGACTATCGACGATTCTTATCTCTAGTCGATCGACCTTTAATTTTCCGCGAAACGACGCGTTTTAGGTTTCCCAATAGGGAATATCTGATCTTCCCAAAACAGACATCTACTGAAAAACATCAATTTGAGGCTGGTAAGAATAGAAATCGATGGTAACTTATGGAGTTACTTCGTAGGTTTAAATTCATACATGTCACTGGATATTTTTGTTTGCCAATGTTCTTCTGGCAATTGTTTTTCTGTCTCAATGGCCGGAAAGTTGGTCAATTTGTAGTTACAATTAATTTTGCTTCGCCCCATCAGCCACATTGATTTCCTAATCGGGAATAAATTGGTTGTATCAGGAAACTCAAGAACCTGAAATTTTCATCCCTGTGAGGCTGGGGCTCTGATGGAGAAACAGGTGTTGCTGGTTTATCAGACTAAGTAAGTTCTATCCTCAGATTATATGTTTTATAGAGAAGAAAAGAGAAAGATATAGTCAATTGGAACAGAAACTGTGTAAAGAGACAGTGATATTCTAAAATGCACAGAACATACTCTCTAAGATCGTCGAGAGCTCCTACAGCTTCTCAAATCGCTACCCCTCCACCTCCTCCATCTTCCACCAAGGGCAAGTTCTTTGGTACTGCATCGATTGCTTCGTCGATCAGAAAGTCCACTGCTGGTTCATTTGGTCCTGAGCTCTCAAAAAAGCTCTCTCAACTCATCAAGATCGAGAAGAACTTCGAGAGATCTGTTGAATTGGTCGCCAGAGAGAGAAGAGTTGTCGCTAAGCAATTGTCCCTTTGGGGTGAGGAAAACGACGACGATGTCTCCGATGTTACAGACAAGTTGGGTGTCCTGATCTACGAAATTGGTGAGCTTGAGGATCAATTCATCGATAAGTATGACTTGTACAGAATCACCTTGAAGTCGATCAGAAATATCGAGTCTTCCGTCCAACCATCTAGAGACCGTAAGCAAAAGATCACCGACGAAATCGCACATTTAAAATACAAAGATCCACAATCCCCAAAGATCCCAGTCTTGGAACAGGAGTTGGTCAGAGCTGAGGCTGAATCTTTAGTCGCCGAGGCCCAATTATCCAACATCACTAGAGAAAAGTTGAAGGCTTCTTTCTTGTACCAGTTCGATGCTCTAAGAGAATTGTCCGAGAAATTGGCCTTGATTGCTGGTTATGGTAAAGCTCTATTGGAACTATTGGATGACTCTCCGGTTACTCCAGGTGAGACCAGACCAGCATATGATGGTTACGAGGCATCCAAGCAAATCATCATTGATGCTGAAAATGCTCTAGCATCCTGGACTTTGGACAACTCTTACGTCAAAGAGCCAGCCCTCTCACTCCACCACACCGTTGATGATGTTTACGAGGAGGCTCCAGCAGAGGATGCCGAGGCCGAATGGGCTGAGCATGAGGATACCACCCAAACTTAAGATTGTTGTACATTCTTGATAGCTAGGATCCGCACCTTTACTTCGGTCGTTTCTATATGGGAGGCTTTTCTGTTGCTTCCTTACTCCAGGTTGGCATGTTATTTGTACTCTCAAACTATAGTTGCTTCTACGATTTGTTATATTTTCAGTCTATGTTCTTTGAATAAGTGTATTTTTCCTATTTTTATTTAAACATACTGTGCCACCACAATTAACAACAATAGGTCCTATTAATCTATCTTGTAAACGTTAAACATTAAAAGTGCAACTTCTAATCTAGACCAAAAAAAGAAAATGGTTCCTAGCAGGATCGAACTGCTGATCCCCGCGTTATTAGCACGATGCCTTAACCAACTGGGCCAAGGAACCTCTTTTCGAGATGCACTTGTCAATCACTCATCCTAGACTATGTTCACAAATGAAGTATTAGACCTTATTTTCCGAATACAAGATTATTGGCTTCATGTAATGAAAATAAGCTATCTCAAACCGCATATTCTTATATCTGTCATTCCTATTGTTATTGAATTTCCAAACTAGAGCTTTTGTTCTCAAAATATGAAACAACAGAACAAAAAATGGGTTGCTCAAAAGAGGAACCATTCAGGGTCTCTGGTTCATTTAAAACCGAAGCTCCACGTTTAAGAGCACCCTGGTAACATTTACTGGTTGTCTCCTTGTTATGGTCCCTTATTGGTCAATTCGAAGTCAATTTTTAAAGGAAGTAGAAGAAAAGTGCACAGCCTGGATCGTGTTGATTGAGGCTCATTAAGAATTTGCAGATTTAGCGATTTAGCTGGACATTGGATGTTTAGAAGAGTAAAGAAAGGACTTTCTATATCTTCAGGGGGGTCGTAAACACAGGCTAAAGATTGTATAGGTAATGAGTATGGAACTGAATATTGGTAATCTCACAGCTGCTCTGTCTACGGCCTCAGGAAGAGAAAGAGGACCAGATCAACAGGCAGCCGAAGGTCAGCTGAAACAATGGGAATCAATTAAAGGGTACCATTTTTTGCTTCAAACTGTATACAATGATCTTCGACAGCCACTACAGATCAGATGGCTGGCTGTTATTTGTTTGAAGAATGGAATAGAGAAGTATTGGAGGTCCACTCGAGTGCATGCAATCTCCAAAGACGAGAAGGAAGAAATCCGCAAGAACTTCTTCGGACTCCTAGACGAATCAAACGACCAATTGACAATTCAGAATGCACATACGGTAGCTAGGGTTTGTCGTTTTGACTTTCCCGTGGAATGGAGTACTCTCTTCGAAGACATAGCGAGTATTTTGGAGTCAAGTGGTAACAACATTGTGAGGGTTCACAATGTGTTGGTGATATTGAATCAGGTGCTCAAAGTGCTGGCAACTGTGAGAATAGGCAGAGCTAGGGCAGCTATGCAGGCAAAAGTGCCAATACTTTTGCCTCATATCATTAAATATTATCATTTGTTCTTTCGGCAGTGGACCACAGATTTTGATGCAGCTACAATGGAAGTGGGTTACTTGAGCTTAAAGAATCTCGGAAGGATTATAGTTGATGGCTACGAGTATCCGCAAAGAGATGTCATGATTAAGGAGTTTTTTGAATCATCCTTACAAAACTTTCAAAGGCTTCTTCTGCTACATGAAGAGACACAATTAGAGCTGTTTGAAAGATATCTTAAATGTTATGTGAAACTCTACTTCAATTTGGTGAATGAAAATGCGGCTTCATTCATCCTAATGCCAAATTCCAATCAAATATTAATTACTCTGCTTTCATTGTTAGAATCTAAGGCTTCTCGAATCTATAATAGTACCGAAGAAAACGACTTTTGGGAACAATTAGCGATCAAATCGATATTGATACTGAAAAAATTAACAATGTTTGGATACAAAAGAGGGGCCATGTTATTGAAACAGAGGAATGATAAAGCAGAAGTAGAAAATGCAACGAGGATAATTACTGAACAATTCTTCACTGAGCAATTGGTTCAAAATTTGGCTGATTTAATTATAAACTGGTATTTAAAGTTAAAACCAACAGACTTGGAATCTTGGGCTATGGAACCTGAGGAATGGGTAAATGAAGAGCTCCAGCTTAGCTGGGAATATCAAATAAGACCATGTGCTGAAAACTATTTCCAGGATCTAGCATCATTCTTTAAGCCAGTATTGACCGGTTACATCCTGACCAAACTTGAGACCAGCTTATCCAGCCAACCTATAGACATCCTCAGTAAAGATTCTGTGTTGTCAGTATTTCAACTTAGTTCTAATGCAATATGTGAAAGTTGCAGCTTCGATCAATTATTTCATAACTACTTCCTCCCACAAGTCATGAAGCAACAGCCTTTAGATAACAAAATTATTAAGAGGAGAGTCTGCTTAATTGTCTCTGAATGGGTTGCCATCCAATGTTCCAAGGAAACGAGACTGGAGGTCTATCAAATGATTCTGGGTTTCCTACAAAATGATCAGTTCAGTGATCGTGTTGTCCAGCTCACAGCAGTCCAGACTCTTCAACATCTCGTTGATGATTGGGAATTCCGAAAGTATGATTTCAAACCTTTCTCAAGTCCGATTGTCCGTTCGATTCTAATACTGCTAAGTAAACTAGAATTAACAGAGTCCAAAATTTATATTCTGAAAGTTCTATCTCTTCTTATTGAGAGAACAAATCCTTTGATTTCACAGGAGGAATTGGTAAGTATAATGGCAATGGTGCCATCAATGTGGGAGGCATCTAACAACACTAATGAGATGATCATCAAGAATTCATTGATGCGGGTTCTGAGAGATTTGGTGAACTCACTAAATTCGAACAGTGATAAAGCACATAGCATTGTTTTGCCATTGATACAGGTTTGCTGCGATGACAAATCTGAATTCTACTCCTTGTTGTGCGAGGATGGCCTGGAACTCTGGTCAGCTGTTATCAAACAACTTCCTCTGGCATGTCCTATTCCGGAAACGATGATCAAATGTTTTCCATTTGTTATCAAAGGATTGCTCAATTGGACTGAAATTCTCTCTATGATATTACAACTTGCAAGATCATATGCTGTTTTGAATTATGAGATGTTCGAAACAGAGGAAGGTATTGAGATTTTCAAGATTTTGGGAGGGTATCTTAATACTATGCGTGACGACTCCATCTATATTACGTCTTCCCTATTGGAAGTATTAATATTACAAGTTCATGATGTTACTCAATCCAAGCTTATATCCAACTTGGTGGAAAGCGGACTTTTTAATGAGTTGATCAACTTTTTAATAAGAGAGTCCCAGACTCCAAATTCGGAGATCAAGCTGTCATTTCCTATTCTACGTCTTATATACAAAAACCCAGTGTTCTTTTTGGAACTGTTGGGTCGCATTGCGGTTAAGGATACTAACATGGCTATCTACCTGAATAAGGTGATGTCATCACTCATTAGTTTACTCAAACTTGTCTACGACCCGAAGATTCGGAAGATCTTCATTTTATCATTATTATCCTTCTATGATAGATCCACCATCTACAGAGAGTATCATGCACTAGAGCAGTCTTCAGACATCGAATATCAGCTTCAGAATCTCCCAGAAGAGGCTGCAGTTTCTTTAGTTCTTTCTACAAACTTTAGCAAAGTGTTATTTTTATTGACTCATCTTTTTGAAGAGATTCAAGAAGATTTGAATGGAGACTGTACTGCCTATCATGGTCCAACATCATATGATGATGATGATTTAGCACTCATTGGAAATGGACAAGGTGAAGGAGAGAGTGAGGAAGATAACGAATATGTCAAAGAGTTCCAAATTCCCCCATCTGCAGAGAGATTAAGATATAACAAGATTGTTCTTGAACTTGATCCAGTCTACAAAGTCAACCTTAAGGAGCTCGTTAAGTATAGGATGGGTCAATTGTCTTCCTCATTGAGAGGATATCAGCAACTGGTCGGTTCTGTTGATACCAGCACTCTAGAGCAATTGGAGATGATAATAAATAAATAGACCCATTCCAGAAAGCCTATAAAAAGAAAGTTCATGATATCGGAGATTATCCTTTAATGAGTGTATTTTCGATGGATTATGAGATATGTATTAATAGTTACAAATAAATCAACCCAAAATACAAATGCCTATAACTAATTTACAAGATGTGCGTACTGAAAAGAATGTAGTCCTCGGACCGATACTCCTGAAGAAACTAGTTGGCGGTATTACTCTCAGAGTTCAAACTTGAGCTGGAAGCACTCCTATTTGCAGCTGGTCTGGAATAAGGATGAGTTCTTACCGATACCCTGGAGACATTAGATCTGGTCGGTCCTCCTGACCCTGGATTTCTTTCCATGTGTGTTGCATTGGATGTGGCTGGTTCTTGGGTATCTAAGTAGTCTGATGGGTTCTCAGCTCTTGACTGTGGTGGGGGTCCTGTTCTTCTTCCCATGGAAAATCCTTCTCCTTCAGCTGGAAAATTGATTTCAGGATCGCTGAGAGCGTATCCCATTCTCATAGGACCGGACCAACTTATAGGAATAAACACCTCAGTCAATGCTACAGGATAGAATATCAATCCGGTACTATTATTGTTCGTATTAGATTCTGTCAATTCAGGTGCTATCTCACGACGACATAACGGACACGAGACGTTGGATTTGAGCCATTCGACAATACATGATCTACCAAAAATGTGACCGCATTGGGGTAATTTCACGGGATAATGTGAAAGTTCCTCGTCAGTATCCATTTTTGAAAACTTCGCTTTGTTTTCTGTATTATTTGAGCTTCTGTTAGTCATGAATGGTTCTTCGTCTAATCGATATGGTACTTCTCTTACTGCTGTTTCATCGCTTGGAAAGACAATGTCTGGATCGTCCATGTGGTATCCATCAAAAGAGCTAGGGAGTCTCTTTTTGTCTGTTTCATCCTCTGTAGTTTTTCCTCCATCCGTCTGACTATTATTGAAATCTTTGCTTTGTCTCTCTTGTATAATCATGTTGTAATCCTGGAACTCATCAAAACAGATGGAACATTGACGCTCGTTTTCGGGTATCTCATTTAAATCAAGTATTTTCAGTGAATCGATTGCATCCTTTGTTGCATGCTTCTTCTTGCTTGGTCTGTTTAGAATTTCAACAAAATTTCTCATCATCACGGCTATCGGAGACTCAGCGGTCCCAGAGCCAGCACTAGTTGCTGTACCTGAGCCTTGAATGCCCGATTGTGGGGCATTACCAGACGCACCCTGAGGAGATGGAAATACGTCAAATGCAAATGAAAGTCCAGGAATGCCTCCTAAGATCTGTGGTGTTCCTTGACCGACTCCATTCTGTGTTTGTGGTTGACGATCCCTGTTCTGGTTGTTGAAGCCGTTGCTATTTCTATTGTTTGGATTCTCGCCAGTGTTGTTTCCGGCATATCCTGTGTCATCATTGTTCATTGTACTGTTTATGTTGTTGTTTACTATAGTCCTTCAACTCTGTGCTCAAACTAATACGTTTGTTCCAAAAAGACAGCATTTTATATATATTAGTAAGAGTCATGAGGTCTTGGTGATCAAGGTGATTTTAGATCAGGGATTTGCTTCACTGCCACATTCACCATCCACAATTCGTGGCGCAGACTTTTCTAGAAACTTTTGTCGACGGAAAGTAGTGTCGACGTAGTCACGTGACTGGATAGGAAGTGTCGATTAAAATGGTAGCAGGCAGTATCTATGGGGTTTAGACAGGAAACATGATATCATGTTCTTTATATTAAAATAGATACAAGATAATAGAATCATTACTGGAATATTGCAGAAGATATCGAATGACTGATCAGTAGTCAAGCTGCTGAAGAAAAAAGCTAAAGATCAAAGTAAAAAGAGGATGAAGAAAAGTATCGTCCATATATAAGAAAGACAATAATCAAAACACACACGATGTTGAGTGTAGAAACACCGAGCTATAGGCGAGAGATCATAAGGCTGAAAGACAAGAAAACAACATAAAAGCCGATTACATTACCACAACAGAAAATGGTGGAAGTAACCAGGAAAATGCACTAGAAATGAGAAACAAGCAAACGATGGACGGAATATGTGTCACATAAGCGGTCTATCAGTACGAGCACTTTCAAAGTATTAGTAAAATGCATCGCCATGAGAGGCGTTTTTGTATTTAGCTTTTCAGATATCAAACTCTCCTATAGATATTGGGATCTGATTTGGTTAGCCATTAGTCTCTCATTATCAGGTAAGATGTCAATCTGTTGAGGAGTCAACTTCAAAACCTGAACAATTAAGCTAGCCTCTTGCTCGTTAATATGCATGAGTTTGGTGATAGTTTCGTGTGGCAAGCCCAGCCAGTCAGGGTTTACCGGTAATGCCTGTTGCTCCTGCTGAGGTGGAATTGCGTTTGTTGGCGACGAAGTAGGAGCAGTACTAGTAACAGATATTGGTGATGGCGTATTTGTAGAAGAATGCGAAGTTGTAGGGTTGAATGGTGAAAATGCATGTTGCTGCTGTGGAGGCTGTTGACTCGATTGCTGTTTAGGTAAACCGAATTGTCCACTACTGGCGCCAGCAGTGCTCTGTTGCTGTGACTGCTGCGGCTGCTGTTGGCCGTTCATCGACTGGTTAATGACATCTAGATCGACGACACCCATTAAGAGCAGAGACTGAGCAGCAGCGACAGCTAATTTTGGGTTCGAATGTAGAATTTGAGCAGCTTCAGCATAGTTTGGTGAAGGAGCTGTCAAGATGATCTTAAGTTTGGCCAAAAGTTCTATGAGGATTCCTGGGGGAATCGTGGCCAAGATCTCAGATACTTTATCCTTTGCGAATACGTTCTGGTGAGACTGCTGAGGCAATGGCAAATATTGAGATGCCATAGACAAATTAGTTGGTACGGTAGGCTGCAACGAGAACTGCTGCTTAGCAGTTGCGTTACCGTTTGATGATGGTTGCTGCTGTCTGTTAAATTGCTGAACGACACTCGAAATATGGTTCATGTCCATTCCGTTTGCGATCATCTGATTGACCATCTGCTGCAACTGAGGATTGGACGAAATAGTTGGTAGCAGGTCATTGATGTTTTGCGCAGGAGGAAACCGGTTATTGTTACCAGCACTAAAAGATCCTCCAACAGAGTTGTTATTATTAGTTTGGGTTGAAGACGAAGACGAAGACGAAACAGCGGATGAAGATACTCCTGACTGAAATGTGTTGTACTGAGGAGGCTGAGATGGGTTTGCAATCAGCATTTCCTGGGGTAAAATTACATTTGAAGGAAGGAAGTTCCTGGAAAGCTGTAGTTCAGGCTTCTGACCCGGCACAGGGTTTCTGAGACCCTCTTTTGACAGTTCGATTCTGAGCTTCTTTCTGCCCTCAATTTTCACCTTGGAAAGGGTCTGGAGAGCCCTGGAGGCTGCCTCTGGAGTTGCGTACTCGACAAAGCAAAATCCTTTGTTTTTCGATGCATTATCCATCATACAACGCACGTCCACTACTGGCCCGGAGCCACAAACCACAGACTTGATAATCTCCACATCCCAGTTGTAAGGAATAGCTCCAAGATACAGAACACAGGAGCTGTTGGAACTGTTTGAGTTGCCTGTGGTACCCGAACCATTGCTCGAGGAAGAGCTACTTGGACCGGCCATTATCTTACTTGCCATCTTGGTTGTGTAGGTTGTTTGATGCTCTGTACCACTTTTGCTTAGATACACGCTTGTGAGTTCCACGCGGTGTATGACTTTGTCTGGACCCTGATATTCCTCACTTGTACTCTCAATCTAAACCGAGATCCTAACTCTGACGAGACCTTTTCTACTGGATGAAAAATCTCCTTTGCGCACTTTTGGGCTTCTTAAGAAGATGGATAAGTCTTCTCTCTGGTTCCAACTGACTTAATTCTTTCTGAGTCTTCTTATATCTCTTTAAGATGTCTCTTTAATTCTTTTTTCTATTATAAATTCAACCTCCACCTTTTTCCCTATGACTTTTCTCTCTTGGACTAGACATTTTCCACCATTTGCTCTGAAAAAATTTTTTAGAAAACTTTTCAGGTGAAAAAAAATTTTTGACGGCTAGTGCGACACCTGCAAAACCGGGATCAGGTATCGAGGGTGTGCAAGAGAGGGCGGGTTATGTTTTAATGTTATGAAGGAGGGGATGAAAGAATTATGTTATGTTATGTTATTGCCGATTAAATGTTATATACACGAGGAGTATTTGCGCTTGATCTCGAGATACAACTGTTGTTGCTCGGAAGAGGCAACCTGGGAAATAATGTCGTCGTCAGACATAGAACAAATGGCCTTGATGGCACTGAGCTGGTCGGAGTCCAGACCTGCAAGCAGACCCTCGGAGGACGTAGAAGTAGAAGTAGGAACACTGGCGAAACTGGGCTGTGCTGGAGCAGGGTCGACTCTCTCGGACACTGGCTCCACGAGAATCTCCTTGATTCCATCGGGCTCCGCTATTCCCAGCAACATCGTAGCCTGAACCAGTGCAAATACAAGCTGGGGGTTCTTTTCCAGCAGAATCTCCATCAGGTCTGGATGGCTGGTAGACATCACCTTGGCGTCGTTCACAAGATTGCGCAACCTATTGCGGTCAAGAGACGTCAGACAGCCCGTGATTATCTGATTCAAAGTATCCATAGATGGGTTCATGACTCCCATTCCTGGCGGAAGAGGAGGAATTTGTCTTTCTTGCTCGGCCCGTTTGCTGGAAGATTGCGACTTGATTAGATTGATAATAGTTTGCTCGTTGGAGAAGTTGCACTTCAAATACCGGTTTCCAATAGCATAATTGTTGAGATTTCGAACTGCCGACGACGCTGTCTCCATGTCCTGATACTCAATAAAAGCATATCCCTTCGACTTTCCAGTCTCTTTGTCAAACAACAATTTCGAAGACACGACAGGACCTACCGATCTGGCTATATCCAATATCTGGTCTTCTGTCTGATCGTACGGGATTCCCCCCACATAGATCACCTTGCTTGGCTCCAGACCAGAGTGGAAATCTGTCATTGTATGTCTAAGAGCTGTTTCTACTGCTCTCAAGAGCAAACAATCTATCTCTTAACTGTAATCTCCTCTGTTAAATGTCCTGAACCTATATTGAGCATATTCCATTAATGAACAGTGCGTGACGAATATGCTGCGTCGATCTAGCGTCGATCTTGAATTAGCGTCGATGCAACTTTCTTTCCCGGGAAAATGTTGTTATCCCGGCGAAATAGTCCACCAAAACTGCTAGGGCTCCTTATTCCAATTATACACACGCAATTTTGTCTCTTCAATAACTCGGAAGCTGTTTTCCACTCGAATATGTTCAATTTTTCCATCTGAAGCCTTGTTTCTTGTCTAAGGGTTTTGTGTTCCTGTCCCCAAAATGCTTAGTTCGTCTGAGACTCCCGCTTACCTAACCCCTCTCGGGAGACTAAAATTTTTGCGGGGGACAAAGAAAACATCCTTGCACTGGAAATTGCAAGATCCGCTTTGTTTTGATGAGACATTTGGTAATTCATAGGTGATGTTGGGTGATTTGTACATCTTAGATGATCAGAAAGATATTGGAAGTGATCGAATCAATACAGACGGTTCAAAAATCAATTGAGACGTCCTAGCAATTGAACTTGTAGGAAGACAGGTTTTAAGTTTGCGAAAAAACCACCAATTATTGTTATTATTCTTGCACTATTATCATGGCATTCACAATCACAGAGATTCCCACTACACCATTCGATGACCAGAAGCCAGGTACTTCGGGTCTCAGAAAAAAGGTGACTGTTTTCCAGAAGCCTCGTTACACAGAGAACTTCATCCAGGCCATAATGGAGTCAATTCCAGAGGGCTGTGATGGCTCAACTTTGGTTGTAGGGGGAGACGGAAGATACTACAATGACCATTTTGTGAATCTGATAGCTAAGATAGCTGGGGCCAACGGTGTCAAGAAACTGATTATCGGTCAGAATGGTATTCTTTCCACGCCTGCAGCATCCAATATCATCAGAACATATGGACCAAATGGTGACGGTTCTGAAGTGACTGGTGGTATTATTTTGACTGCATCGCACAATCCAGGTGGGCCTAAGAACGACTGTGGTATCAAATACAATCTCAGCAACGGAGGTCCTGCGCCAGAGTCGGTGACAAATAAGATGTTCGAGGCTTCTTTGAAGTTGACTTCTTACAAGCTGATTGAGGATCTGCCAGATGTTGATCTCTCAACCATTGGAGTTAAGCAATATGGACCATTGGAGATTGAGATCATTGATTCGACAGCTGCATATGTTCATATGGTGAAATCCATTTTTGACTTCGATTTAATCAAATCTTTTATTGCCAAAAAGTCTCCGCAAGGATTCAAGTTCTTGTTTGATGCTCTTAACGGTGTTACAGGTCCTTATGGTAAGGCTGTTTTTGTTGATGAGTTGGGCTTTCCTCTATCCTCCATTCAAAACTATAAACCAAAGCCAGACTTTGGCGGTTTGCACCCTGATCCAAACTTGACCTACGCTAGGACTTTGGTTGACAAAGTTGACAACGAGCAAATCACGTTTGGGGCTGCCTCGGATGGTGATGGAGATAGAAATATGATATACGGTTACAATGCCTTCGTTTCTGCCTGCGATTCTGTTGCAATCATTGCAGAGCATGCTGGTTGCATCCCTTACTTCCAAAAGAATGGTGTTCATGGTTTGGCACGTTCTATGCCAACCTCTGGTGCATTGGATTTGGTTGCAAAGGAAAAGGGTTTGAACATTTACGAGGTTCCTACTGGATGGAAATTTTTCTGTGCTTTATTTGATGCTAGGAAGTTGTCTATCTGTGGAGAGGAGTCCTTCGGTACTGGTTCTGATCATATTAGAGAGAAAGATGGTTTGTGGGCCATCATTGCCTGGTTGAATATTCTGGCAGCTTTTGAAAAGAGCAATCCAACTATTGAACCAACTATTGCCAATATTCAAAAACTTTTCTGGAAGAAATACGGTAGAACTTTCTTTGCCAGATATGATTATGAAAACTGTGCATCTGAGCCTGCCGGAAAAATTATTCAATTACTGCAATCCAAGGTTGATGATTTGTCATCGTTTATCGGATCTCCAGTTGGATCTGCAGGAAAGGTCACTGAAGCTGCCAACTTTTCTTATACCGATTTAGATGGTTCTGTATCTGCTAAGCAAGGTCTCTTTGTTAAGTTGGACTCTGGATTGAGATTTGTTGTAAGACTGTCTGGTACTGGTTCATCAGGTGCAACTATTAGACTGTACCTGGAGAAACATTCTACTGATACTACAGAGGAGGTGTTATCTAAATCAGTATCTGATTTCTTGGGATCTGATATTTCTGATATTGTTTCATTTTTGCAATTCCAGAAGTTCATAGGAAGAGAGGAGCCAGATGTCAAGACATAAAATGTCTATGAGAGTCATTAAATGACTATGCTCTATCATTGGAATTCATTGCATTAAAGTATTGGCCTGATAAACTCGTCAACTTATTTTTTTAGCTTTCACCTTCTTTTACTTTCAATCGTTGATTATATTACTGTGTTGTTTTGCCTATTGGACAAGATATAATGTGTCACAAAGATAATCACATTAGTATATTTTTAGATTTCTGTAGAAATTTCAAAAACCAAATCATCTAACAATTTTGTGGGTAATTAGGTCCTAGATTCATTATAGAAGGAAAGCACCTGCAGCAACGAAAAGTGAACCAAGACTCAAAACAAATTGGGAAGCAGCGCCTCCTGAACTGGATGAAGAGTCTGTAGAACCGGATGGAGATGCTGGAGCCGATGAACCACCTGATGGTCCAGAAGTAACATCATCGGAAGCGGTAGAAATTGAATTATCAGGAGTTGTAGCATTGGATCTAGGACCCTGTGAGGTTGCCCCTGCGTTACTTGAGGTTACCTTAGTGGAATGTATAACACCTGTTGAGGAGTTCCATGACCCAGAAGATTGACTGACTCCTGCCAAATAAGAAGACTTCTCAGCCTGACAGGTAGTTCCCGTAGGAGTTGTAGAATAAGAACAATCAGCCAGAGCCGATGTCAAGTAAGAGCCATAATCGGCCCACAGACACCAGCCACAGTCCAGACAACCTGGTACAAGACTTATAAATTGCTCGTCTGAACAGAGACAAGTGTCATTATAGTTTCCATCTGTGTCATCTGTGGAACAGGTTCTTGCAGCCAGAATTGCGTAACCACAGGACGAGTGGCAATCTTCGCTGGCACTGTCAGCAGCAACTGCCATTCCAACGGCATTTGCAAAGGCAAAAGGACTGGCGTTGGCTTCAGCATTGGCTCCGATAACCAATAGTCCTGAGAGTGCTAATAAGAGTTTTGACTTCATCTTTTATTAAGTAATCCGAGGTCTCTAATTCGAAGCCCTTTTAGTGCGATGTGACATCCCAAAATTGTTATTTCCTGAAGGCACATGGAGCGTTTTAAATACCTCGAATCAAAAGAATCGATTTCTCATTTACCAGGCCCTACACAGTACGAATTGAAGATATCGGATTCATAAAATCTCCTGTTCAGCTAGAAGGGATGCATACTATTTGAATCTTGTAAGGCTTTGCCAAGATTTTGCTTAGAGGCGGCAGAAACACAAACTGTTCACGTCATAAATGGTATTCATCTATATTTCATATATAAGCTCGATCTTTGATTGTAAACGGTGTGAAATATATTACTTTCACTGTATCTTTCTATAATAGAGCTTGCTACCATATCGGTGTTAAGATAAAAATCTGCTACCATCTGACAAAATTATTTGTGCGGCTTCATTTCTTGGCTCTATTATTCAAAAATGGGAGCAGCAGCTATTTTTAGGAGTTGGAAATGTACAAAATGAGGAGAAGCTACAGTGCTCAAATGAGTAAATCGTTCTTATTAGTATTGAAATCTATATTTGGTTAATGAGGGGTTATGTGGTCCACAATCTGGCAGTGTTATCTGCTGCAGCCGTGAATAGCCAGGCCTCCCTAGGATGCCAGCAAACACTGAGAATTCCAAGCGAGTTGACTACCTTATGGCCAGTGAGCTTCTTAAGAGGCACCAGCAGTGGATTGGACATCAGATCGTCGTAGATAGAACCATGGAAAACATGAACGGAACCATCATCAGAAGCGGAGCAAAATAATGGAAGTCCACCCTTATGGAAAGCTACTGCTCTCACGGCCTTCTCGTGGTACCTCAGAGTCTTGTACGGAGTATTACTCAAGTCTAGATCGTGCCACATAACACGTTTGTCATAGGAAGCTGCGAGAATGTGATCTCCTCCACGAGGATGGATATCCATACAGGATAGCCACCTAGCTCCAGGTAGCAGCTTTTTATCCAATTTCTGCTGCTGAAGATCGTATATCCTGATATATCTTTGAGACATAACAATGAGAATTGGCTTAGTTGGATGGAATTTGGCATCCATGATAATACCCTTGGACTTTCTAAATGGAGATTGCGATGCATGTCTAGATAACTGGTGAATAAGAACAGAGGTCTTGTTTCCTCCCTCTGGAGAGACAGACACAAAGTAGTCTCCTCTTCTATGCCAGGAGAGCTTTTTTATGGTCGCAACTGAAGATGTAGAACCCCTAGAAGTAACAATTACTGCACTTATACCAATATCAATCTGCGCTGGTGTTGGTTTATGCCATTGTGAAGAGGTATCTTTTGTAGCAGCCGCAGCACTATCTCTTCCATCTTCATTAACATCACCAGTCGTCTTGTCACTATCGGTCTTAGCATATCCCCAACCATCCTCAACCTTTAACCTACTTCTGTTCTCCATCTCGTATCCAAATATTGGGGGTACGATCAAATATATCGAGTCTGCGCAGGCCACTGCCAATAAACCTATGTCATTTATTGGGTTCCATTCCAAAGCGTCAATATGATCTTCTGGATTTTCTTCAACATCCTCGACAATTGGCGCTTTGAAAACTTCTCTCCCTGTTAGAACTTCCCATACCCTCACTGTTCCATCATCAGATCCAGTGGCTAACCAGTTTCCAGACGGATGGACCGATACAGCTCTAATACGTCCTGTATGACCTTCATAAACAGTTGATGCTCTTATTGGGAAAGGTCTCAAATCCTTAGGCGACGGTAACTCGGGAATTAAAGAATCGGGATCAATGTTCAACTTATCCTTTCTGACTCTAGGAGCTAAGTATAAATCAAGACATCTCTCAAAACGTTCTCTGGTGCTCTCCTGGTACCCTGGAACCTTTCTTAAGGAACCGTACTTTTGAGGAATAAAGTTGTTTTCTCTCTCGCTTGGCTCCAAAGCTTCCCACTGTTTCTTTTCTTCCTCTGTCATTAGGTATTCCTCAGGAGGATTATAACTCTCCTCGTTGGTTGGAGGAGCCATCTTTGGTGCTCTCAAGTTCATTATGTGATCTTTAGAGAAATCGTCATCGGCTCCATTCCAGAGGTCGTAATCAAATTTATCTTCCTCTTCCTCTTTTCTTCCAGAGCTCGAAGGAACAATACGACCCTCTCTAATAGCCTTGACTATTTTCATTATTCTCTTGGCTTCATGCTTCGAAGGAATAAATCTTCTTTTTGGCTCAGGCACTGCAGTTAAAGGCATGACTTCTGTTTTGCTGGTAAACCATTCGATAGTTGGTTCGTAAGGGTTAATTGATTCATCTGTGTTTTCATTCTTCTCAATTTTCCGGATGAGCTCAAGCTCTTCTTCTGTTATATTGAGTGACGATCCTGTGTCTTTGTTCAATAAACCAGTCCATCCTTCTGGCAAGTCAATACTTTCCAATAGTTGTTCTAAAGCAGATCCTTTTGCAGGTCTCATGATACGCTTTCCATTGATATCGTAACCAACATGTGGAAACTCATCATACGCTGAAAGAGGAATGTTTCCAATAGTGTTATAGTCTTCTCCCACAGAGTCATCTGAATCGTATACAGGGTCGATCTCTGGCTTGAGGATTCTGTCCCTCCCATCTGAATACTTGGTCTTGATCTCGTTTGCGGAACTAAGTGAAGCATCTGATAATGTTCTGATTCGAACTCCAGAAAGCTGATCTATGATATATTTCGTGTTTTCCCGTGGTTCATCTTCAGAGTTTTCGCTGTCCAAGTCGTCTTCATCTTCTTCTGCTGCCAGAAGAGCATTCAATTCTGCATCTGAGTCTGTCTCAGCATCACTCTGTTCAGAATCTGCCTCTTCTTCCTCCAACTCATCTGACTCATCCTCACTTAAATCCCCATCAATAATACCATCGATCTCGAACTCTTCTTCGTCAGAACTTTCCTCCTGTGTCTCTTCATGGCTTCTCTTCTTTTCAGTCTTAGGTGCCTCTGTCTTGGTCCCACCGCTCGACTTCACTAAAGACCCAGTTTTCTTCGTTCCTGGCTTCTTTTCAGGCGTTATCTTTGTATTTCCCATATTTCCGGTTGAAAGGTTCTTCCTAGCCATGTTTTCTAAGCCAAATATACCTATAACACCCTGTTATTCGTAAGAAACCACTTCTTTTCCCTCTAAATCACTATATCAACTGAAAAATTCCCTGATAAAAAAAATTTCAATTTTTTCGCATCCTTACACCATCTAATCCGAAGCTTTGAAATCCAAATGGAAAACCAACCGAAGAGAGCTGTGAAGGCATAAAATAGGAGATAAAAATGGCAACAGAGAAGAGACTTTGTAGACGTTCATCTTCTGACATATCAGTAACCTAAAAACAAGAAAAAGCATTCGTGATTTGCACGTTTTGAAAAAATCATTTTCAAATGGAAAAATTTCAAAAAAATAAGCCCAACGCGGGGCTCGAACCCGCAGCCTTGTGATTAAGAGTCACACGCTCTACCGATTGAGCTAGCCAGGCGTATCTTGCTGGTATTTGGCTCTCAGTTGATAAAGTTGTTTCTAAGCTGAATTATGGCTGTGTAGGTGGACAGAGATTTTTGGTTGGATTCTTCACTATCTAGATCTCTATATCTGTTGTTGAAAGTTCAGTTCTGTTACTTGAAATGTATCGATTCTGTGATTGAGGGTGCTAAAATACAACCATATATACCAATAAAGTATACATCTGCGAGATACGTGACTGTTATTGGAGAAAATGCTGCTCAGATCGCTCAATAGGGTATCTTTCCAACCATTTAGAAAGAGCTCTCAAATAAGGTCCGGCTTGAAAAACGGTTTTGCGACAGTTTTCGAAGCTGGGCAACCTATTCATGAGACTAGATCGCACCTGATAAAGCCAGGAGATTTAACTGTTGGAATTTCCGCAGCAGAGTATTACGCCCGTAGAAAAGCTCTGATTCAACAACTGCCTCCAAATTCAATAGCCATCATTCCAGGAACTCCAATAAAGTATGCTTCCGGCTCAGTTTTCTATGACTTTCAACAGAACAATGATATGTACTATTTAACGGGTTGGAATGAGCCTGACTCTGTTTGTATTCTGGAGAAACCAAGTTCGAATGATGATTCAGCGGTTTTCCATATGGTGGTTCCTCCAAAAGATGAAGCAGCAGAGATGTGGGAGGGTTTTAGAACTGGAGTGCAAGGAGTGATCGAAATTTTCAATGCAGACAATGCTACAGACAACACTAATCTGGATGAATATCTCAAGACTCTTCTTTCTTCCTACAGGTTGGTATATTATGACTTCGAAGATATAAGAAAAAACATGTTCAACCGAGTGTTTGACTCGTTCACAAAGAAAGATCGTCAGACCAAAGAATCTATAGAGACGCTATTACGTGAGTCTAACAGCAGCATAAGATCACTGAAGCCTTTTATAACTGACATGCGCGCTATAAAGTCAACAGCCGAGCTGAAAGTAATGAGATTGGCTGGAAAGATATCTGGAAGAGCCTATAATCAAGCCTATGCTAAGAGATTTAAAAGTGAAAAAGGACTATGCTCTTTCTTGGAGTATAGATTCAAGTCTGGGGGCTGTGACAAAAGTGCATACATACCTGTTGTCGCCGGTGGATCTAATGCCTTGTGTATCCATTATACTAGAAACGATAAACTGTTTCAAGGTGATGAGCTTGTTTTGATTGATGCTTCAGGAGCACTTGGTGGGTACTGCTCAGACATTTCCCGAACTTGGCCTGTAAGCGGTAAATTCACTCAAGCACAGGGTGAGCTCTATCAAGCTGTATTGAATGTTGAAAAAGAATGCATAAGCATGTGTACCGAAAACTCGAATATTTCCATCAACGATCTTCATAATGAGAGTGTTTCTCTGATGACCAAAGAGCTGCGCAACTGTGGATTTGCTGATCTGCAGGCTTGGGAGGTAATGAAATTTCTTTATCCTCATTACATCGGTCATAACTTAGGACTGGATGTTCATGACGTTCCTACATACGCAAGACATGCTAAATTTAAACACGGTCAGGTTGTTACCGTTGAGCCGGGTGTTTATGTTCCTGACGATGAAAAGTGGCCAAAGCATTTTAGAAATATTGGAATAAGAATTGAGGATGACATTGCCATTGGAAAGGATAACTATGTCAATTTGACTGTGGAGGCTGCAAAAGAGATTATTGACATTGAGACCATCGCAGAGAGAGGAGTCACTACTAAAATTGAAGAGGAGGTTACAGACATCTATTCGTTGTGATTGTTGTTCCTAATTATTCAACTGTAAATAGTCTTCAAATCATATATAGAGAAATACTGTATTCGCATGTCTTATGGAACTAGTTTTTCAGGGTATGCAATGCAAGAGAATTGACCTCCAATGCTCTTGTTTCTGTTAGTATCTCTTCGGTAAATTGGTCCAAATTATGGATCAGATCGGTAAGTTTTGTCGAGTTATCTACAAACTTCAGGTAACCGTTTGGCAGGTCGATTTTTATGTTAAGGCCGAAGATATAAATTAACTTGAACACCTCTTCTTTCAGTTCAATTTCATCGATTCCAAATGTAGTGCTCATTTTCTTGATGGGGACTCTCTTTATGACCGAGAGATAAACAATAAACGACTTGAATCTCAAGATCCTTTTAAAAGACGTGAAACTTTTGTCCAATTGAAAATCATACTTGAACTCGTTGTCCAGATTTTCCATTACATTATGTAGCTTCAAATATTGGCAATTCAAATAGAATTTAATCGCGTTCTTCAAATCGATATCAGATACAAGAGCCTCTTTCAATAGAGGAAGTTTCCAGTAATCCGACATCTGATGGGCAGATTTCACAATAATTATTGAGAAACATATAGCTCTTAACAAATATTGCTGTATAACTAGCTCATTATTATAGTATTCTGGGAATATATCGGTAGCACTCAGACCATTGATTGGGGCTTCCGAAAGTAGCTTTTCAAATGATTCGACCACTTTAACATAATCATTGCTCAAAAAAGAGGCATATATTAGATACCATCTACAATTCCAATATGCTATAGTTTCTTCTTTCGAAAGGCGGAGTTCATTAGACTTCGGCTCGTCCAGGATCATTTTATCGTCTTCGTTATCACTTTCATCTCTATCATAATCCACTATCTGTTGCAGCTTTCGATAAAGAAATCCCTGAGACGTAGTAAGAGAGTTATCATAATTTTTGCATATTATCAAATTTTGAAGTTCCTGAAATGATATTCTTTTGTAATACTTGAGATATTCGGGGCTAATATTGTAGAAGTAGCTTGAATTGTCGTTTATATATTCACTAGAAGATGAAGCCATCAGTATATCCACTGCCTTTCGCCTCAGAATATCCAGAACCCTTTCAAATGTCTCGGAACAGACTTCCTTGTTCATGAACTGATCCAATAGGTCATCGTATATTTGATTCAGTGTCTTGTTGACGTTGGAAGTCCCTGCTGTTAAAAGCGGTTTCACTAGTTGTTCATGCTGTCCCAAATAGTCAGATGCATCTATTCCTCGAAGCTGGCCCAATTGTATTAGTCTTGAAGTTTCATTGTAGTAGCGATATAACGAATCGGGTTTCAATATTATGGATAATAGTCGCTTGATGATCTCACTGCTCTGATCGAGGTCCGGAAACTTCTCAACAATATATGACAGTCTTCTGATATATAAGGGTCCTAATCTGTATTTATTGAGATATAAATCCAATATCTTGACGTCCATAATTCGTTGGATTTCCATCTTGGTGATAATTAACCTTTGGTTTGTGGTCAATAAGAGAGAACATCAGTGTATATTGTCCTCTCAACACTTATCTCTGACCTGGAGAAGGAACTAATGAAATCCTGGCAGTGCAATCATTGGTTAGTGAACGACATTCTATTTTGGCAAAAACTTCAAAGATTAGAAATCCTTTCTATAGAAATGGGGAGCTTTCTTTGACTAACAGGAGATGAAGGCAACATCTTAGAAACATTTAGACAATTTCAGGGTAATAGATACTGTGATTCTATTAGGTAACTTGAAAACGAAAGAAAAATGTGGACCTTAAGGGGTATTTTGGCCTCAAGATCGTTTTCATCATGTTCCCGTCTGGAATATTCAGAAAGAATCAAGGTAAGGCTAGACAAAGCGCTGAGAAGTGACAGAAAACCAGTAGACAGAGACATAGTACGTTATAGAGCTCAGAAATTCCTAGATAAGAAAAATAAGTGTCAGGTTAAGAATGCATCGGCTAGGAAATTGGTGGAAAAAGACTTAAATCGAAAGCTGCAAGAGGAGGAAACTGTTGGACCCCACACGCCGTTCAGTGAAGAAGAGCTGAAGAGACTACTTAGACAACGGAATCTAAGACTAAAATACAAAATACTTGGGACCTCAGGAAATCAGATTAAAGATTCTTTGATTGTGGATAGGGACGTGACTAAATTTCTGAAGAAGAATGATATTGTAAGAGCAATAGCACTGGCTAGAATGGCAAGATTTCAAGGGATCTTTGCATATGGAACCATCTTGAAATATCTCGGTAACACTGGAAAACTCAACAGTGGATTAGAACTCTATAACAACATCAAAAAGTGGGGATACAATCCAGACGGAAGAATTTTGAATATTCTTTTCTCGAGCTTTGCCAATTATCAGGATCCTGTCACAGGAGACCCAAAGATTAGTAATAATCAGGCTGAAAGACTCTATTCTATTCTTCACAAGGAATTAGAGAAGAATGCCGGAAATCTTGTAACTATTATTCATGTTAATTCGGCCTTGAAAGCATTTAGACTGGCGAGCAGATCAGATCTCTCAATCAGTATCTACGACAAAATCAGTTCCATGAGAATTTCAGAATTGAAGCCAGACATTCGCACATACAATGAGATGTTTTCCAATCTGAAGAGATTTGAAGTTGACTATCAAAAAGCTGTAAAGAAAACAGAGGAACTGTTTTTAAAGGCCCAAAAATCCAGATCTATTAAAATCGATTCCCAACTGATACGAGCCTATTCGTCAGTTTTCATTTTCTCTAATGATTTGAGATTAAAAGCGAGAGGGATACAGATAATACGAAATTGGTTCAATGTCTGCGATGAAGAACAGGTATCAGAACCAATAGACGATTCAAAAGCCTCCACCCATAAGCTAATAGATGGACCAAGAAAACTGCCAGAAAATGAAGATTTGGGCGAAATTTTGCTTCCTATTGACAAAATCAACCTAAGGAGACGAAAGCGGTTTGATCCTGATGAAACAATACAAAGAAGATATGACGAATTGTACAGTATTTTTAAGTTGAAAATGGTGGGAACTGGTTCCTCTCCTTCAGTTTTAGAACAAATTCGGGGAATGTCTTAATTGGTTATTATCTCGGAAAAGGACTGGATCATAGTCCATCACATATCCTGTATATAGAGTAACATAAACGAAAGATCGTTGAACGCCTTAAGGATAATATGACAACTTCATGCTTTGTGGTGTAAAGATGTATTCTAAGTCTTGGAATTCATCGTCGTGAGATTACCAGTTACTTGTAGTCACCTAGCCGTACTTTCTAAATCAAGCACAATCATATTGGATGCCCGGCTATACCTGAAGGAAATGGCTGTCGTCGAGATTGAGCCCTTCTAATGTTGTCACATTTGTCATTTGCGGCTGTTAATGTCGTAGAGTGAATTAGAACAGTCCGACAACCGAGATCTGAAACGATTTTGGGTGACAATCGGAGATAGCTACATCAGACATGGTGAGCATTTATTTCAGTCGGTCGAATTCGTAAGGTGTCTCGGTCCTTGTCTGCCGAAATCTGAGATCCACCAATCAGAGCATTTTGATTAACCCCAGTAACAATAATCCTCCACACATATACAAAGCTTTCCATAAGCTTTACATAAGCTTTATGGCTGCATGAGCAGAGAAGCCAGTGCCATAAGTCAGTGCACGACTGCATGGTGCAGGTCGGAAGGAACCTATTCCGGATAACGGAAACCGGAAAGTAATACCGGATAATAAATATTCCTCACTATTTCTTTTTTAAAGTTGACCGGCAAGCACGGTACTTCTCTAGGCAGTAACTATTTTGGTAATTTAAATGGACAAAATAGGAAAGAGGAGAAGGATTGTGATGCAAACAAGAGACGGTAATAATTTGATTCCAAAACACATCCTCAGATGACCGGTGAAGGAATAATCGATTCGATATAGATGTCAATAGGGCAGCAAAGACGTTAGGGATAATCGGTATGTTCTCTATCGGGCTAAAGAACCCCCGTTTAAGCCCGAGGCTGCAGAATGAAGTCAATTTCCAAGAAATTCTGGCCGTAACCAAGAAATCCCTCTCGGTACGTAAGTGTTCCTGATTCTTCCCGATAAATCTAAATCTCACAAGAGGAATAATGGATATTAACTAAACACCACCATGACATTGGCCATTTCCTGAAACATTCACCATGTTGTCTTCTTCAACCACCTCTAAATTCTCAGGAATCGAAGAGTGTATTACAGGTTATCCCCCATTGACGCTATATTGAGTGGTGAGTAGGGAAAAATCGACGGGCCCGCTTTAAGAGGGCTTGCATCAGATAGCAGGCCTCCGGAAAAAGATCGGATTGAATAAAAAGTATCCACACTCTGATCTTATCCGCTAACCACTCCTCACAATACCGTATAAAACCGACATTTAAACCTAGCCGAACGGTGCCATATCTGGTTTTGCATGTAATCCGACGAATCCGACGAATCCGTTCCGTCTTTAAATACAATAATGTGCGGCCGGTTATCCTGTATAACCAATAAATGGCTGCTGTTGCTGTTTCCAGTCCAGGATAACCAAACCAGACTGGAGACAGCCTGAAAACATGGATAGACTCAAACAGTAAATAGTGCGTAGAGTGGTTTCAGACCCAATTTGGCCGTTTGAACCATATATCGAATTAGCACTGCTTTTCTTTGTAAAGTGGATGCTTTCTTAAGGAAAATATTTCGCACAGATATTTTGTTTTGGTTTTTTATCTTTCTTCTTCTTCGGTTGTATAAAGTAATTTGAGATACACAAGTCAATCTTTGCTGAATTGCTTATAAAGACACTTACTCAAATATCCAAATAGTCAAAAATGTTACCAGCCGGTGTCATCTTAGTTTTCTGCTTGATTTTCGTCATTGGTAAGTTTCGATGTCTGCTTGTTACTGACCTTGAATTGGACCCAGAATAATGATATTCTCAGAGCCGATAATACGTCAATACATCAATTGAAAATGTCTGTGATATACTAACACTAGTACCTATATAGCCGTGACGGTCGTTGCTCTAATGTTGATCAAGAAGTTCAAGAAATAAGGAAACAACACATGGTGTGCTCAGCACATGGGCATATGTGATAACTTTTTGTTAATATTGTTCCGTTTTTCTAATATTCTATTTCGTTCTTAGCTTGGGTGATCATAGGGATGGTATCTTTGCTGCCAATCCAAGTCCAAGGTACCTTTATCCATAAAAACGCAAGAAATGCCATTTACTTGTATTACGGTAAGCAAAGCGCTATTAATTATTAATTGACCGTTTTTAGTCTTTAAATGCAGTGTTTTTATCTTTGAAGATATTCTTTTCCAGAACCTGAACAAGTAGCCTCAGTAATGTTGGCCATAGTCCTCCTTGGTTGTTTGGTTGCTCGCCATCAGACCCTTATGTAATATTGTCTTCCGGTAGAAACCGCTTCGACATCTTTACACGGCCAATGTCATCCCACGGCCAAAACTCGGATGTTTCCAGCAACATCCCTACACAAACCAAAAGTAGTGCGCTAATTATTTTAAATCAGGTTCCGCTTGTTCTTGCCTGCTTTTTCTGTTTGTCTGCTTATTTTCGGTGTACGGATGTATTAGTCCTGAATTGGCAATTTCGAAGCCCGTGGATGAATTTGGAATATCACCCATCAGCTTTTCCCTGTTTGGTCTTTTTTTTTCCCAGCTATTCTTCTATGAAGAATACTTCTTCTTTAAGTAATTCTGATTAGTGATTATATTCCTCATCTGGCTATTGAGAAGATAAGTTGAAAAAGGAGTAAGTAGTGCACACAGGAATTGGAGAGAGACCAGGTAGTGAGGTGGAAAAAGAGCGCAACGGAGAGAACGAGAGAGGGCAATTGTTGTTGTTGTTATTTGGGGCAATGTTCACTTTGAGGCTGGAACTATGGACCCCTATAGCGTCCTGAAGGTCAAGAACCTACAGTGATCTATTGCGAAAGGAATGGTGATCGATATAGTCCACAGTCCATGACAATTGACCAGTAAATACATCGCAGAGGGCAAAATGCAGTTCAATTGTATTTAATGTGGTGTTGATTAGTCTCGTGTTATCTCGTGTTATCTCTTGTTGTTTTTTGTTATTTATTTTATTCACTCTCGCCCGCTGCTATGGTCTTCTATCTCACAAACACCAAACTCATTCATACTAACATCAAATAGTGTCCGAGCTAGCTGACTTGAAACAGGAGACCCAGGCCGCCCAGGAGCCGGAATTGAACCTTCAGGCCCAGAATCCTGACCTGGACGATGATGATGACGAAGACTCCAAACCTTCCAACAAGAGGGAAAGAAGAAAGATTGAAATCAGATTCATCCAGGAGAAGTCTAGAAGGCACATCACGTTTTCCAAGAGAAAGGCCGGTATCATGAAAAAGGCATATGAACTCTCGGTGTTAACAGGTACCCAGGTTTTACTTTTGGTGGTTTCCGAGACTGGATTAGTATACACATTTACCACACCTAAACTACAACCTCTAGTGACTAAGCCAGAGGGTAAAAATCTGATCCAGGCTTGTCTTAATGCTCCCGAGGAGCCAACCAACGATGAAGAGGATGCTGCTGTTGCTCCTTCTGATAATGGCCAACAATCCGCCCAAGTTCCTCCTCCAGCACAACATCTTCACCCACAGCTGCAGCAACAGCAGGCGCAACAACAACTTCCTCCACCACCGCAGCCGCAACAACAGGGCCAGCCAGGCCAGCCTGGTCAACCTCAATACGGTATTCCTCCACAAATGGGTGGAAATTATTTGACACCGGCCGACCAAAACAACTATTATATGGGATTCAACGGTAATCAGGGTTACAATTAGCTGGGATTTACGTTTTATTTTATGTGGGGGCTGTTCTTTGATTTGATAGTTTTATTATTTACCGTTCTGGTTTAAGCGGACTAGTACATTCTTTTTGCTTTTTGTTCTCTCCTCTTTTATCTTCCTATATTTCGCCCATCACTATTTCAATTCTGTTGTTATATTTACATTACTGAATGATGCTATATTGATATAATATAATCGTATTTGATTCCTATAACTTATTGTTAAGTATTGGTACCCCAGAAATTGCGAAAGCCACTATTCTGTATCAGGAAGGCCCCGGACAGTCATCGACAGTTCCCCGCGAGCTGGGGTTTTCTGCTTGGTTTCCCCGATACACCCATATAACATAGCAGTTTTCAATGGGTCACGATGATAAATCATTGTATGTCGATTAACAACCGACAATTGAACAGTAGATGTAATATGATTTGTTTAGGATTCCGTTGTAATCGTTATTTCCTTGCTACCAATTGATTTGCTATATGTTATTCTCTTGGACCTGACCATGTCACGTTTTTTGACATCCACCGTACCTGTGATTATAGGGCCTCCTTTCTTCCCCCTCTTCCTTTTTCTGGCCAACGTCATTCCCCATGTGTCTTAGTGTTTAGTTTGGGGGTGATTACAGCTATTTATCGAGGGCCATTGTACGCAAAAGTTGTCCTTCCTTGCTACCATGGGCCAGCCGAATGAAAATTTTTCAGCCTCAACGGCTGATAGACTACAAACTGGGGCTCGAGACTGCAGATTCTAAGGCATTACAAAAAGTGCAGGACATGAAGGCATTTAGTAATTGAGTAGTGAGTGAAAAGAAACACACATTCAAGAAGCAATTTGTTTGCACAGAAAATCAAGGTGTGCAACTCGAAAAAGGTATCCTGGCAGTTAAATTAAATTGATTTTTAAATCGTGGAATATATAGGTATTCGGAAAAACCAAAGAAGCATTATTGAGTTCAGATAGTGGAGATAAAATTCGTCAGAATCATGCAAGGTAATAACCCTATCTCAAACTTGTCGGCAGGACTGAGAAATGTGCATATCAATAGTCAGACATCCCAGTCAAGATCGCTTCAACAGGCACAGATAGACCCTACAGCAATACAGGCCGAGTACGAAAACCAGACCAATAGAACATTAGACTCAGAATCAGTCTCAAGACTCAAGGAGTTCTTTCAAAATGGAGTAACAGCAGAGGGCTATACTTTGATCAGCCACAGGTCCGCTCCAAACGGGTTCAAGATAGCTATCATATTGTCAGAACTGGAACTCAATTATAGCACCATTCTTCTGGACTTCAACAAAGGAGAGCAGAGAACTCCCGAGTTTCTGGCAATAAATCCGAACGGAAGGGTTCCTGCGCTCATCGACCACACCAGTCAAGATCAACAGGTATCTATTTGGGAGTCGGGAGCTATAATTCTGTATCTTGTCGAGAAGAAACTCAAGGAGTTTGGATCCTGTTCTATATGGACTGATAACCTCGTGGAACAATCACATATTCTCAGCTGGCTTTTCTTCCAAACCTCTGGACATTCGCCAATGATTGGTCAGGCTCTTCATTTCAAGTACTTCCACTCCACGAATGTACCGTCGGCCATTGACAGATATACAGACGAGGTTCGCAGAGTATATGGTGTTTTGGAAATGGCTCTAGCTGAACGCAGAGAAGCTCTGATTATGGAACTCGACGCCGAAAATGCCGCTTCTTACTCTGCAGGGCTCACACCTCTGAGTCAGAGTAGATACTTCGATTATCCGGTTTGGCTTGTTGGCGAAAGAGTCACAGTAGCTGATCTATGTTTTGTCACTTGGAATTATGTGGTTGATAGAATTGGAATCGATCTAAAGGCTGAGTTTCCAGAGGTATACAAGTGGACCAAACACATGATGCGAAGACCAGCAGTCATGAGGGCATTAAAAGGAAGTAATTGAATGTCCCTATATGTTTATTTCGCTTCTTGTTCGCCTCATTCTTTGCATCTCTATGATTTCTATCTAATATCTAACTCTGCTATATATCAGTTACTTAATTATATGTATATTCGTCATTTTTGCTGTTTTTCTCTGTAATTTCTTCCTTTGAATGGTCTAGTTCAGAATTATGAGTTACTATGTCGACTACAAGCTCTCTGAACGTTGGTTGATAGTCTGCTTGTGTATCATAAAATTGGACTATTAAGATGAGGTGAATTTTTCACCTTGGGTCAAGAAATTTTATCTCAGGCCTTTAATATTTCATTGCTGATGTATCTTTTTGTTTAACAAGAAAACCTTTTCGGTGTTAATGAACTCGAAATAGAGTCATTTTATTAGCCATATCAAGTATTGGGATGTCAGAGACTTCTGAACCGAAAGAAACCATGAAAAATGGCGAACCGAAGCCGTCAGTAAAGAAACCCGAATCCAAAGGATACACCAATCCTGCTCTGGAAATGATGGGAATCAAGAGAATCAAGCTTCCATCAAGAAATTGGATGATATTTTGGTCGATTGTTGCTGCTGTTGGTGGAGGTATAGCCTATGACAAGTACGAACAGTCGAAACTCCGTGAAAAATACATGAAAAGAGCCAAACATCTGGGAGACCAAAAGTTTGATACAAACATGTTGCCACGGAAGCTCAGAATCTACGTCGCTCCTCCTCCTAATGATTATCTGAGTGAGGGCCTAAAGTATCTGCGGAAATTTGTCAAACCCATTTTGAACTCTGCTTCGATCGACTTTGACATCTACACAGCTGAGAGACAAGGAGATATACGATACGCTGTTGCTGAGGAAATTAGAAAACTCCGTAGAGCCCAAGCTGGTTTACCTGATATACGAGTTGCTGAAGAAGAAAAGAATTCAGAATCAGAACCGCAAAAGAAGTACCCAGGAATAGTTCCAATCGAATTCTCTCCCCCAAAAGAAGAGGAATCAGAAAAGTTGGTGCCAGTCAAAGACCTCTATGATCCAATCGATCTGTTAGGAATCAACCAGATTGTCAATTTGAAGAATAAGGAAATTGCCAGAGAAGATGCCCTGGAGCAGAATCCTAAGAATGCAGGAGGAATCATTGTAATTGGAAGGGGGGCCTACAAGGAGTACATTAATGGCATTCACGAGGGATTACTTGGTCCTTTGTACAAGCCACAGGTTCCTTCTTCTCCCAAAATTGAGGAAGTTGATGAAGAACCAAAAGAAAACCAAGAAGCAGAGGAAAAGAAACCAGTTTTGGCAAAACCCTATATATATCCACCGGAGTACGCTACAGCTCCTTTGGCTCCAGAACTAAACTTTGATGAACTCAAGGATTCTAACAATGTGCCCTACTTCTTTGTTCAGCCAATACTAGCCCTAAGAAATTGGAACTTGTCGGGATTCACTAAACAGCCGGAAAGAGTGAGAAGATTTTATACCAAAAGGAACCAATTGATAGAATACAACGAGAAGGTCTGGGGTTTGATTCTCAAACGTTATCGTCCTTTCACAGAAGATGATATGGGTCTCATCGAGGCTGAAGAAGAGGACTGGCCATCTTCATTCGTTAAAAAATCGAAAGAGAAAAATAGTGAATGGGTTAGAGACTTCGTTGGAGACTCGAGAGTTCTCTCACTCTTGAGCGTATATGATGAGAATAGGAAATGAGCCTTCTACATGAGTTAATAATGTATATAGTTTAAGAATTCTACTGTATGTGCTAATTGATTGCAGCTTTTGAGGCTTTTAGATTATCCAAGTAATCATAATACTTTTCTTAACATTAATACGAAGGAATTGGTAAAATTTAAATTTAAAAAAATTGCTAATTCTGAGGCTCGAACTCAGGACCTTCAGATCTTCAGTCTGACGCTCTCCCAGCTGAGCTAAATCAGCGGTACTAAAAAATTGGTACACTGATTGAAATCATACAGATGCTGCTTTCTTTTGAAGCTGCAAATATCCTGAATAGCATCCATTAATGACCCTGCATATGATCTTTCAAATGATATTTGACTATATTCATACAATTTCGTAATATAAACAAGGCTTTTATTGTTTCATATCGCGTAGATGTGATTGTTAAACTATCTAAAGTTGATCATATAATTGGCAGCACATCAGAACCTATAAATGATCGCCAAAATCTCAATGAGGGTTTTCGGCTTCGATTTTCCATATCTCAGGGTTGATTTTGTTGTATTAAATCAACTGTTCAAACTGAATGGAAATATATAAAATTACACTCTTTCAAAATTAGAATCATTTCTTAATAATTTAAATTATTAATTATTATTAAAAAATGTTTATAAACTCATCAAAAATAATAACGTTCTATACAGGCGAATTAGTAGCCAACCAAACCGTCCTCAAATATCACCAAGGAGCTCTAGAATCAAAAATTCATCAATAATTATCAATACGATCCTCGTTAGGATCTACTTTAAAAATTTTGTCTGGATTCAGTAGCATCTTTGGATCCAAGCTCAATTTCAACCTTCTCATAGTGTCTACAGCTTCAATCCCAAGTTCTTGCTCCAAAAATTCTCGTTTGCCAATACCAATACCATGTTCTCCACTGACAGTCCCTTGGTTCTCGATGGCACGAACAGCCATATTATGAATCACTTTTTCTGCAACATCAAGCTTGTCCGGTGGAAAAATGACTAAAGCATGAATATTACCATCACCTAGGTGTCCAACAACTGTGGTTAGCAACCCGTTGCTTTCTATATCTTTAACAGTCTCAGAAATAACATATGGTAGTTTTGAGATCGGAATAGCAACATCTGTAGGCCAGGCTCTAGCATTTGGGATCACTTTTCTTGCCCAATCAATTGAAGTCCACAGTTGCGTTTTACGGACACTCCAGATCTCATCCTTCTCTTGCGGATCAGTTGCAATTTGCATATTGAAACCACCATTACTGGAGCATATTTGTTTGACGACCCTAATTTGATCCTTCATCAATGTCTGACTGCCTCCTAATTTAAATAAAAGAAGATTCTTATCGCTCCATTTCCTTCCGACTCCCTGAGACATTTCAGAAATACATTTCATCTGCCTGTCATCCATCAGCTCCACAGCATTGACTAAAATTCCTTTCTTAAAGATATCAGTAACAGTCTTTGCAGCTTCCTGAAGAGTGTTGAAATTCACGATCGCAATCACCTCGTTTTCGGGCATTACAGTCAACTTCAGTGTGGCTTCCACTATAATTCCAAGAGTACCTTCAGAACCAACAAACAAGCCGGTCAAATTATAACCTGCTGAAGACTTTCTAGGGCGATTTTTGGTCTTAATGATAGTACCATCACTAAGAACGACTTTCAAAGCCATCACATTATCCTTCATCGTTCCGTAACGAGTTGCTCTGGTACCAGAACAATTAGTAGCAACCATCCCCCCAATACAGGCCCCTGGACCGGGATCTGGACCAAAAAGCAGTCCATGGGGTTCCAGATAAGCCTCCAATTCTTGCCAACCAACTCCTGGCTGTACAACAGCATCAAGGTCATTCTCGTGTAACTCAAGTACTTTGTTCATTCTTCCAACATCTATACAAACTCCCTTTCTGGTTGGAATGAAGTGTCCTTCAATTGAAGTTCCTCCAGAATAAGGAACCATAGGGATGCCATATTTGTAACAGATTTTCACCACTGAGACTACTTCTTCTGTGGTTTCCGGATATGTTACAATATATGGCCTTTCATCATCATTGGGTTTGTGAAAATTGGAAGAGTTATCTGAATGCAGATGTAACTCTCCATCAGAAACAGCAATTTGATCTGCTCTCAAGATACTCCCAATTTCATCAACCGCAAGTTTTACCTCTTTTCCTCCACCATACTGTGGAGAGTGTTTCAGAGATCCAATAGAAGTAGTTGACCCCAACGGAAAAACATCTGATGGAGGATTCTTTCTTATATATGTCTGAGAAGCAATCCATCCAACGACACTTCCACCTATAATTCCAGTCACCAATATTCCATATGGTGTATTAGAACCTCTAAACTTTGTTGATGAAGTGATTGTTCGTCTATGAAACTTTCCATAGTTTCTTAGACTACTTTCCAATCTGCTATTGGTATTTACCAGAAATCTTCTCAAATGTTTCATTTGAAGTTGAAGGTCACAATATCCAATATATGTCTACCATCAAAGTCCAACTAATCCGTGACTGATTTTCGAGTTATCAACTCTTTTTGGATACTTTGTGATCCTCAATGGAAAGAAACAATCACTTAATACGTCCAAACTAATCGTTATCAACGATATCGCTTGATTTCCCATTTTGGCAAGATCCTTTGAGATTAGCCGGCCAACATAAATCGACGCGTCGTCAAATTTATGTATACACACGACCATTTCGGGACGATTTTCAATTCAAAAAAATCCTATTCCCGGAGTTGATCTTGGCTGTTAACTAAGAACGCACTTTGAAGAGAATTAGAAGACATAAACGAAGGCAAATCTACATTGAGTTCATAAAATATATGAAACCTGGAGGAAAATGTCTTCATTGCTAAAAATTCCCGAACCAGTGCGAGTCATTTTCGACAAATTCCCGTTAATAACTCATCCAACTACACCCACTAAAGACAAGGATTATAATGATTGGTCATCGAGCCGACAATTTGGATTCAGATATGTCTCAGATCAGACTGAGACAGACAAGAATGATGAATGGATAAATTTCAATCTCGGAGTATACAACATTTCGCCTCTATCATATGATGAAACAGTAATAGCTTCTCTGGATCCTGTCTGTTTCTACTGCATGTTGTTTCTGGCCAAGAAAATGAATTATAGATTACCATTATTGAATACAGACACCGCAAGAAAGGGGAAAGATATTGTCTCTTTACTTCAATATCACAGCTCCACTGATGGAAACCTACCAATTCTTGTGGAAGACGAGATGAATAAGAAGCTGAAGAAAGTTTGTAGAAAAGTTAGACCTTCTTCGACAATTGAGAGCTTCAACCTCGCATCCATCGACAATCCAAAGCAAATAATGTTGATAAAGCTCTTGGATACTAGGATTTTTGATTTTTTTACAGCGGTAATCCTTGAAGAAATCCCAGATAAACTGAAGATAGATCTTTATTCTTTGAATTCGTCGACAAATACAGGATCTTCTGTTCTAGACAAACTCACTCTATCATCCATTCTCTACCATCTATCCAGAAGAAACAATTTTCACATTAGAAACCCTTCAATTTCATGCAAATATTCATCATCATCACCTGTACAACCGAAATATTTGGGACGATCTGTTGAAAAAGAAGCGAAGAAATGCATAGATGAAGGTTTAGAGACATTATCAGATTTCGAAGCCTATTTGAACAAACAAGAGTCCGACTACTTCTTTGGAAATGAACCAACTGTATTTGATTACAAGTTAGCTGCTTTCATATACTCATTCCTCAATATTAAGAGCAAGAGCTTTAAAATTATTGAGCACCAATCCCCTAGTTTACTAAAACTATGCGAATCAGTCATCAAATCAGTCATGTAGCTGATAACGGTTTCTAGTATAATGCCAGATTAATTGTAAATAGCTTTATAAGGACACAAGATAACATTCCCGTATGCGGAATTTCGTAATTGTAGTCGACGGCCGGGTATTAAGATTCGCAGAAATGAATAATATAAAGTTTTCTATACCCAAGGGTTCGTATCTTCCTCATTAGTAGAAGAATCCCATGTTTTATGGGCAATTGACGTAGGTACAGTCAACTCTTTAAATAAGTCCGTTCTTCTATGATCGTCATTAAAAGGAGCTCTTCCATGGTAATCCTGGGACTCATTGGTAACCCAATCCCCCAACTCACCTTCTTCGCCTTCTTCTCCGTATTGCTCATCGGATTCAAAAGAAGCTCTATGAACACCTTGCTGATCAAATATATCATCAAGATCATCTACTATATTGATTGGCAAATTTGGCTGATATAGTTTAAGTTTCCGACTATCAACTCTCTCAAAATCAGCACCATATTGATGTAATAGTTCAACCAGGTTAGGCAACGCAATAGGAAAAACTTGAAGAGAATTTAAAAAGATTTTATCCGAAGAGGTGTAAAACAGTTTGTGCTTTTTTGCTTGGACAAGAGGACTTTCCTTTAAATATTTTTTTGAGAGCTTTGAACACTTTGGCTCTTCCATTTCGTATTTGTAATTTTTCACAAGACTTAACAATTGTTGAGCGTTCACTGAGTCAAATCGTTGAATAGTTTCCTTTAGACCAGTCAGATCATCCGTAAAAAGCCCAGTGAATACCTGCAACCATTCCAAAATCTCAATTACAGGCATAAGATGGAATTGACCTATCTTGTAAAGAGAGTTATAATAAAATGTAGCATCCATAGGATCTTCAGCGTTTCCATTAAATCGGAGAACACTTTTTAAGGATATTTGGCTATTAGTAATTTCATCAGGAAAAGAACTGTTCTTGAAGTTAAACCCCTCAGGTTTGAACGGAATCAGGTTATTTGTCCTGAGCCAGTCTTGTATATATGATAGATTGAGTCTGATTTGAAGAGCCTTCACCCTTGAACTATACTTTTTGTTTGCCAAAATCCGATTGAATAACGAGCATCCAAACCAGTAAAGCACTGCGGAAAAACATTGTTGTTTCAAGATATCGTTTATATGATGCAACTCAAGAACATATACCAATGCACCAAGAGTTTGGATAATCTTTAGTGGCGAAGGTTTCATTTGTTTTTCTAGTGAAGGTGGGTATAACATATCAAGAATTTCTTCATAGCTAGTTTTTGAAATTTTAACTTTCTGTTTGAATAGCTTCCAGTGATGTTTGTAAACTGCATCCATATCTGGAACACTATTATAGTCAAGAATACATGGTTCTATTAGAGTTTCCAACTTAGAATCCAGACTGAAAGCTAATTGAAAGACCAATGGCTGAATTGTCGAGACGACTTCTTGCAGTAATTTGGGATATTTTTTGAAAAATTGACATGCAGTGTCCCTGTACAAGAAATAATACAAGTGATTGAGACAAGAAATCCAATATCCCAGCAAAACTATATCCAATTGACCTTTGCTTTCTCCTGAAGTGGCCAATTGGACAACTCCACTCTTTGTGCCGGTAATACTTCTGACTCTCGTTAAAAACAAGTCCAAGAATGAGTTAACCAATTCAGGACTTTCCAGTTTGCTCTCAATATACCTTACACATTGAAAGACCACCGCAGCCGGATAGATAGACCTGTTGTGATAGACCTCTTGAAGGCCAAATATGTAATCGATTGTGGAAGAAATACTCTCATCACTGACTTTGATAAATTGTTTTGGTAGCACTTGAGTGAAATCAAAGTTCTCAGAATAAAAGGAACTGTCTGGATCTATTGCATCGTCTTCATCATCAACAAACTTGGATCCCTTATATATTGTATCATCTTTTCCATCGTTCAGAGAGTCATCAAGAGCCATCGTATGTAGTTTTAACTGCACATCTAGAGTATTATCTTGATCCGAAGGTGTCATCAAGTCCTGTTTGTAAAAGCTGTCGGTCGCGGTCTCATCTGAACCATCTTTGGAAACAGGCTTATCAAGATAACTATGTGATTTGTAAAATTCATAGATTTGTGATCCTGGTTTCAAAAGATCTATTGCATTCTGTCCTCCTTTATCGCTCTTTAGATAAGGATCTGCGTCGCTGCCGAGCAACAATTCTACTATGTCTTTATGTTCTAGATAGGTTGCCCACATAATAGGTGTCCATCCTAGAATCCCATCTTTTTTGTTACTGTCAACTTGAACATTTAACAAAAATTCCACACATTCTCTTGAATTGAAACATATAGCATATATTAGTGGGGTGAATCCCTGCTTATCAACACTATCGATGCTGGAAAGACCTTCCGACGAAACCAGCTTTTGAACTACGAAATTATCGTTCTCACTGCAAGCCAGACAAAGTTTCACCAAAACATCTGAGTTGTCCGAAACTAATTTCAATGCCTGTTTTGCTGCCATCACCTTGGCCATATTTAGATCATTGGACAAAATCCCTGAACCTCCTGCAACTAACCTCCATGGATCTAAACTCATTATTCCTTATTGATACCTGTTGTGCAACTTTTTCTGCTCAAATCTCAAAAAATAACATCGAATCTAATAGTTTATCGTATAATTGGGGTTTGGTTTGGTGATAAGTTGTTTCTTGTATCCTACTAGTTTCTATAGTATTCTCAGAACACTTCATAGATCTCTTAACTTCTCACCTACCCTTTTAGTTCGCACTTCCGAAATAGACCTTGGTTATGAAGCACTGGTATAATTTGTAGGTCTCTGAGGACCACAGCGGTCATAGCAGACCAACTTTAATAGGAATTGGGGGCTAAGAAGGCTGGTCTAGCAACTTGAGAAGTAAACGGTTCTGAGATTAACCAAAACGAGCGTCTTGTACAGGAAAAACAAGGTCGTTATGGTTGTTTCTCTCTAAATCTGATGAGCTCGATAAGGCGCAAAATGTGGCGAATTACATCAGCCTCATCTAAAGTAAATCTCCAGAAAGAAATGATTAGAGGATGAACATATGATAGGGAAAGAGGGCAAATATTTCCTTACAGAAGTTGAGACGTTCATCAGAGGGTATAAAACAAGAACAAAACAGACAACTGTTTTCAATTGCTCTTGATTGAGCCGGTTGGAAATTAGAAAGCAAAATGCCGACTAATTCACTTAGCCAAGATGATCCTAGTGAGACTACGATGTTCATACAAGACCCTAAAGGAGGAAATACAAAGATCTCAAAGAGAGTGGAATCTTCAATTATAGAAACTCCAATAAATTCCTCTAAGTTGGAAACAGTGTGCGATAATTCGTTCGACAGATCGCCCTTATTCGATTCCTCTTTCAGTTCGCCTATCCGCAGAAGACTCCATTTCGACCAGAGGTTACATTCTCGCATTAGTCTATCGGCAGAAAGCTCTCCAGCTCCGAGTCCCAAAAACCTCCGAGCAGATGGGCACAGCTCACCAGTGAGATCAAGAGGCACAAGTTTCATCAATACAATATATAGAGAGCCACCAGGATCGATCAAATGGCTTACAATGAAGAAAATGTCAGAGAGAATCTTTTCTAGACAATTCAAATTGCATTATGGAGAGCCAACATGTATGACACCCACTGATAGGTACATTGGAATAGGTACATCAAAGGGATTTATAGTGATTTTTGATTATCAGCAAGATATTGTCACTGATATGGGGTTCAAGACAAAGGCTATCGAACTGGGTCCAATTTCCGCAATCACGCTATCATTAGACTCTAAGTACATCGCTACAGGCTACAAAAATGGAAACATATTTGTGTGGGATATAACTGTGACATCTCGTCCAATTTTCCACATTCCCTCGATACCTGTAGAGAGATTAGTGGCAAAACAACACACTGCTGACATTAAACAGGGTCATGTAGCTGGAATAGCAATAACCCATCTCAGTTTTGTCAGAAGTAAACCCATACATCTCATAACGGTTGATGAAAGTGGGATGATGATGACTCATGAAGCTACCAAAATGTTAATGGGATTCAGTATGAAATCACACATAACATTAGGAAAATACCAAATACCTTCGTCAATAGATTATTCTAACGCAATTCTAGAATATAGTCAATTACCGATTGGATCACTATCTCAAAAATCTGATGATTGTGGTGTTTTGGCAATCATTACTCCTAGCACATTAATTGTCATTTCTACAATGCCTCGTTTGCAAACACATTTCAAGGTTGGAAAACCAAGGATCATCGATGAAAGTATAGGTCTATCTGGATGTGTTAGTTGGTTTCCTGCAACTGTTAATAATGAAGAAAATACTTTCAACTATCCGATGTTGGCATATTGTTGGTCAAATGTTTTGACATTATTTGAGGTAATGAGCGACTCTATAACGGATCAACATGACTTAGAGACAGTTCTTCTTAGGTTTGAAAACAAGAAACGATGGTTATGTTCAGAGCCAATAGTGGCCTTAAAATGGCTCAATTCCAAAATAGTGATCATTTTGACGATATCTCAAAGGCTGATTCTTCTTGATAGGGATAGTCTTAAAGCTTTATGCATAGTAGATGTGATGTCTAGGCATATCAACTATCACTCGATATTTGCAAATAATGGACTAGACCTGATAACTAGGGAGTATACTAACGTTTTCAGCACATTTAAGGGAAAATTATTCATGATGGGAAAATATGAATTTTTTATTGGTTCCCCTACAAATTGGGCTGATTTGCTATTTGATTTGTTAAAATCAGGAGATTACGTTTCTGCCTTAGAGGAAGCAAGAGAACAATATGAAGGATCTTGCAGTCTCCCATTAATTGGGTTACCTAAGGATGATGATGTAAGACATAAAAAAGTGCACGAGTACATTATTGAAATTTTAGAAGCATCATTGAATTATATTTTCATTGACCGAGCTGTTCTGAATGCTACAGTAAATGACAGGAAGCAGATTCTCTCCAGATTTCTGCATACAGCTCTCAAGGTGTGTATTTCCCTTAATTCAGGTCCTGAGATTTATGGGAATCTGTTCGAGAAGTATGATAGTAATGACCTGGCCCCTCTCTTTTTTGAAGTTATAGAGCCATTCATTATGAAAGACCAGATTTTGACTTTGCCACCAATTGTTCTGAAGAGCATGGTAGAAATTTATGTTAACCAAGGAAAAGGGGAGATTCTGGAAGAGTTAATATGCTTGTTGGATATTAACCAGTTGGACATTGATCTTACCATTCACCTATGCAGAGAAAACCATCTTCATGATTCATTGATATACATTTGGAACACCCTTATAGGCGATTTCATCGCCCCTTTGATGGAAGCTATTAAAAGGATAAAAAAGCTTGTTTACGAAGACAACCTTCAACCGAATGAAGTTGAAGTTTTGCATAAAGACTCTTATTATGTATATGCATACATTTCTTATATTCTCACAGGGAGACAGTATCCAAGTGACAAACCCACAGATTTTCGGCGACTGGAATCTTCGAAACTCAACTTATATTACGTTTTATTTAATGGAGCTGCAGTGAGCTGGCCGAAAGGCTCAGAAAGACAGCATATATTTGAAGAAGACATACAGAATGAACCTGCTTTTCCATATCTATTTTTACTGTTAAAGTATGATAGTTCTGACTTTTTTGCATGCATGAATGAGGCCTTTGAAGACGACTTGCTTAATGATGATGAAATCTTAGGTCTTTCAAGTCATTCTGATCAATATGAATTAAAGGTCAATAGACAGTATGTGGTAGATGTACTTCTTGGTATATTTGCTCAGAATCATAAATGTTTGAGTGCAATAGATTTAACATACATGTCGATATTTATTGCTCGAAATTACCCGAAATACCAACAATTTATCAGACTGTCGGATTCTGTACTTGATAATATTATTCATAATCTTTGTTCTTTTCCTGAAGAGGAGTTGAAAGAAGATTGCGAACTGAGCTTACAATGTTTGCTTTCTGTTTATAAACCGGCAAGATTTGACATATTAATCCCAATGCTTGAAGGGGCTGGCTTTTTTAATGCACTATTAAGTATTTACAATTCTGAAAACAAAGCTCTACAGCTTCTACAGCTCTGGATGAAATCAATAAAGTTTAACAATCAGGATATAGATGAAGATCCAAGTCCATTCCTTTCACCCTCAAATAACTCATTTGCTTTCAATACTCAAAGTTTAGATGCGCGGTTTGAATCAGGTCCACTTATGGTCAAGAAATGCTTTGAAATTTCAAAAGATAATATAACAGAACACTCACAGGTCAAAAGTTTTATAAAGGAGAACTTTCTCACGTTCATTAAAGACTTTCCATCGGAAATGTGTGAGGTCATAAGTTCTTACTGTCCTGAGTTAAACTTGGAAGTGTTGAAGCTAGAGGACTCCCAGATAAAATATGAATACCTTGATTCAATTTTTGAGCTAAAATCAATGGGTGCCATCAATTGCATTATTCCCAGTGAATTGGAAGTTGCATACATAAAATGTTTGATTCTATTTGATAGGTCAAAACTGGAATATTTTGTTCTTCGAATAAATGAGGTCAATGATGAGGTTATGGAAATTCTTAAGAAGAATGCAGAATTGAAGATAATAATTGAAATTTACAAGAAAAATAATCAAGTTGAGGAAGCCATTAGTCTTATTGTCGAGGCTATTGGTGAGAAAGGAAAACAACTTATTCACTCTTCGGCTCCAGATAAGGATACTGAATCCAAGCTTTGGGACCTCCTTTTCTTAGGATTTGACATTATTTGCAGATCAGATCTCGCAACAAAACTTGATAACGGTCTCTTATTGGATGAATCATTGTTGTTGAAACTCGTAGAATCTAGTGTGACTTTATTTGTGGAAGCTAGTTCTGAATTAATGAAGAACAATAAAGCCAAAGAAACGTCCACAATAGAGGATCCAGCAGGCTCTTTACCGACACTCAAGAGATTTATACAAGACTCATTCACGAATCTCATCAACTTCAAGAAAGATGCAACAGACTCTTTTTTCAGAATATTCTACGAATTTCTGAATAGGTCCTCGGTTAAGCTGACTACTTTGGGTGATGTTCGACTAGTTTTGAGCGAGATTTTTTTGGCATATTCCCATGAAGAAGTGATGCTTAACATCATTTTGAAGCTTTTGAATAGTGATATTTTTATGGACTTCAAGACACTAGAGAATGGGCTTTCAAATGGCTGGTCTCTTTCTCAGCTGAGCTGTGAAGTCTGCGGAAAAGCAATTTGGGGTTCTGGAATCAGCCCAGAAGTTTTTGAAATCTGGCAGGAGTCAAAATTGAAGCTAGCGGGTGCAACTAATGGCTATAGTAGCGAACCACCAGGTAAAGAGTTAGAATTAGTTGTTTTCAAATGTAGGCATGGATATCATACGAAATGTTTGGGGAGCATGGGAATGAGCAATAAGAAAAAATACTGTATTTTGTGCCATTCTAAATAGATATCAATTCATTGTATGAACATATATATACAATAGAGGATAAATTCACTGGTTAGTCTCATTCATCCAGTCCAGAGTGTACCTAATACCTTCTTCCAAGCCAACTTGAGGCTTGTAACCCAAAACCGACTTAGCTTTTGAAATGTTATGGTATCTGTAAGCACAAACTATTTTGACTCTGAATGGAGTAAGACCAGGCTCCTTTCCCACCAGCTTAGAGAAGAATACCGAAAGATACCCAGCTACAATAGCAACTGGTCTATTTAGAACAATATTAAACTTATCAGTGTGGCCATCAGCCTTCCAGACTGTTCTTGCAAGAGTCCAGAAGTATGTTGGTGCATCATTGGTGATGAAGAACTTTTCTCCTCCGACCTTATCAACTGAAGATGGGTCCAGAAGTTTTTTGGCTGCTAGGACATGTGAATCTGCTACATTACCTGCATATGTCCAGTCGAACAGGTTATTATTATCACCGACTTGAAATTTGGTTTGACCGTTTTTGAGCACCTGTCTCAAGCCAGGAACCAATTGTCTATCACCTGGACCAAAGATTCCTGCTGGGCGCAAAGCAACCGTATAAAACCCATCACTAGGCAAGTTGGCTTCTAGCACCATTTTTTCAGCAATCGCTTTGGTTTCGTTATAGCCATCCATTGGGATCTCAGGGATTGGCCAACTTTCATCGGCATTGTGGATGTCTTGTCCATTGAAAATTACACCTGCCGAAGAAGTGTACACTAGAGCTGGAACCTTGAGCTCCTTAGCACATTGAATGAGATTTGCAGTACCTTGAACGTTGACTTTTTCATATATTTTTTGTCCCAATCCATGGACTGGGGAAGCAGAATGAACTATCACACTAGGATTACACTCTCTAATGGCCTTTTTGACGTCTTCTTCCGAAGTTAAATCTCCAACATGCACTTTAATTTTTTCTGGATTAAACGTGAAATAACTGGAAATCTCTTCAGGTAATGGTCTGATATCAAAAACCTCAATACGTGGTCTAGATGGTTCGTTCCAGAACTGCTGTACGAGATGCAGACCGAGAAACCCGGATCCTCCTATTAACAGAACCGATTCTAATGTCATTTTTGTAATCAGCTGATAAAGATTAACTCAATGGAGCCTCTTAAACTTGCTGTTCTTTGCAATTCCTTCTGGATTGCCATTAGTGAAACCTTTAAGTTCAAATCAAATCTAATCGAATTTCCATTAAAATTCGTATAATTAATTCAAATCGACGCAATCGACGCAATCGACTGAATATGGAAAATCTGTTAATGTCACATAAATTAAATTAGCAGCAAACGTACAAAACAGGAAATTGAAGATTTTTACCGCCGGTAGTGTGTCACTCATTTCGAAACCATCCAACTTCATGCTCTACATTTTTGATCACTCATGACTCAGATTTTCATCTTTTCAAGGGTAAGGGTAACTTCAGGACGGAATATCATTAGTAAACAGAACGAATCATTGTCTGAAGTTGTCTGTTTTCAGCTTACATATATAGATAGGAATAAAAATGAGTGAAGAAAAACCATCGGAATTGAAATTATGGGGTGGAAGATTTACAGGTGCAACAGATCCTTTGATGGATCTATATAATGCCTCCTTGCCTTATGATAAGAAGATGTATGCTGCTGATCTTGAAGGCACTAGAGTTTACACTACAGGTTTACAAAAGCTAGGATTATTAAACCAAGAAGAATTGTCTGAAATCCATAGAGGACTAAAGGAGATTCACCAGGAATGGTCAACGGGATCATTCGTCGAGAAGCATGGGGATGAGGACATCCACACCGCAAACGAGCGTAGACTGGGAGAAATAATTGGTAGAAATATTGCAGGAAAAGTTCATACCGGAAGATCTCGAAATGACCAGGTTGCTACAGACATGAGAATTTATGTTAGAGAGGAGTTGACAAAGTTGGCTAAGTACTTGAAGTCATTCATTGAAGTTCTAATAAAAAGAGCAGAAAAGGAGATCGATGTCCTTATGCCAGGGTACACTCATTTACAAAGGGCTCAGCCTATCAGATGGTCTCATTGGATTAGCATGTACGCGACTTACTTCTCTGAAGATTACAAAAGACTTCTACAGGTGATAGATAGAGTAAACGTTTCTCCTCTTGGATCAGGGGCTCTAGCAGGACATCCATATGGTATTGATCGTGAATTTTTGGCAGAGGGATTGGGCTTCAATGGGGTTATTGGTAACTCATTAGCCGCTGTTTCTGATAGAGACTTTGTTGTGGAAACTATATTCTGGTCATCATTATTCATGAATCATATTTCTAGGTTTAGCGAGGACCTAATCATTTACTCTACGGGAGAGTTTGGTTTCATTCAGCTTGCCGATGCTTACTCTACTGGGTCTTCTTTGATGCCACAAAAGAAAAATCCCGATTCCTTGGAGCTTCTAAGAGGTAAGGCTGGAAGAGTTTTTGGTTCGCTAGCCGGATTTATGATGTCGATCAAGTCTATTCCTTCGACTTACAACAAAGATATGCAAGAAGATAAAGAGCCATTGTTTGATGCCTTGATTACTGTTGAACATTCAATTTTGATTGCTACTGGTGTAATATCAACTCTCAATATTAATTCTGAAAAAATGAAAGCTGCGTTGACAATGGATATGCTGGCCACTGACTTGGCTGATTACCTCGTTAGAAGAGGCGTTCCATTCCGAGAGACTCATCACATTTCAGGTGAATGTGTCAGAAAGGCCGAAGCTGAAAAACTTTCAGGAATCGACAAGTTGACTTTGGCTCAATTTAAAGAGATCGACTCTAGATTTGAAAGCGATGTTTTTGAAACTTTCAACTTTGAAGCAAGTGTTGAAAGAAGGACTGCTACTGGAGGAACAGCAAAGTCTGCTGTTTTGAAGCAATTATCCTGCTTGCAAAACCAACTTTGAGTCGATTGGTACTTTTTTTATCTTCGATTCAAATAATAGATTATTGATTCTCTAGGCGTTATTCAATTATTTATATAACTAAGTCATATTAATGACAAACCAAATTTTTAAAAGCGAGCAAAGCAAATTAATAACATTTTATACTTCAGACTAAGTGATTGAACCAGCAGATATTAGGGTATTAAACGTTATTGATATTGTCCAAATCTATCTCCACATTGGTAGGATCTGTTGTTCTATAAATTATATTGCACATATCGTAGCGGTTTTGCTTACTCTCATGTGGTTTTCCAAAACTGAAATTTTCCATTCTGTCTTTCTGTTCATTCATTAGCCATGAAGATCTGTTTTGCATCTTTTGAGAAGGCAATAGAGGCGATTCTGGGGGAGAGAGAGATAACGAAAGAGATGATCTTGAAGAGTCAGGATTATTATGGCTTAATCCAATGTCATACAAATCATTTGAAATACTTGATCCTGCGAGACTAAACGATCTTCTATGCTGTCTGAATTGAGAGTTTGAATCGATAGTATTGGAACGCGATACAGCGGCAGAAATCCGACGATTTGTCGTCACAGGAGAAAGTTGCTGGTGTCTAACATGAGGTGGAGACTGCATGTCTATTGATTCGAATTTTGAATCATGACGGTTATCTTGAGATACTTGGTAAAGTTCTGTACACATCGATTTTGACCGCTGGTAGTTTTCATACTTAAGATTTCGAGGCCCGAAAAATTCCCTGTATGAAGCCGTATCCGATCCATCCAGTCCTTTAGACTCCGAATCCTCGAAATGGGATTCTTCAATGGTCGGTGTTTGAGGAGAGACTGATATGTTTGCAAATGATTTTGCTCTTTTTGAAGACAATTGCCCCTTAAATTTAGGAAAAGAATATTGCTGTAATGATTTCTGGCATTCTTTCCAATCGTACTCAGGCAGTTCAAATCCTTGATCTTGAGTGGTCTTAGATAATGTGAACGTCATTACTTGATAACATATATATATATATTATGATTGTATTTCTTCAAATTTTGTTTAATTAGTTATAAATGGTGACCGTTCATTTTATACTGGACTAACACATAAATCTCATTTCTCCGAAACTCAGGCATCATTCAATTCCTTTATAGACAACTCAAAGTCCGCTTTATTGAATGTTACATCATTTCTCCATTTAGAGAGTATGCAAAGACTTGTCAAAATGCAAGTTTGACAACCGCAAAGTCTCTTTCTATATAGGGTTCAGGTGTTATCCTCTCAAATCGAATTTTTTTCGCATCATTAGTTCCCAAATCTATTGTTTTTAACAATAGGTGGAAAGTTAAAGAAGCAATCTAGCCATTATCAGGTAATTCTGCATTCTTTGTAGAACCAAAGAATTGGTCTCATAAGAAAACTCTGAAAGAGCAAATAAGTTAAACAGTATATTGAAGAATATAGTTGAAGGCAGTGACGAAATTTTGAGTTAAATTGATCAAGATCAGTTCAGATTCTACTGGCGGGGCCTCTCCTTACATACCTACATTTAGCGAACAGATGCAGAATGAAGCGAATCCATTGTTTTCTGAAGGCCTTAACTCCGGGATCCATGCTTGGCCGCCGGCCTCAGTGGAGGAAAATCTTGATAGGATATTAGGCCTCTGCATATGTAGATTGTTATTAATAATAGCACTTACTTGGTTCAAAGGCCGAGCTAATCTGAGTTGCCGCTAGTGTTGCTACCTTGGTATTGAACAAAAACCAATCGGAAAAATTAAAAGTTCTTTTACATGATATTGCTGGCAGGACATAAATCGTAGTTTTCTTCCAAGACGAAACATTGAAAGGTGTTTATGCACGATTTAATTAGGCTGAGAACAGAATGACGGAAATGTGGTTTTTTCTGACTTGCTTCACATAAATTAAATTTTCTCCACGGCATTCATAAGGCTAGATTGTGATATTCGATTACTCAGGCAAGAAAACACGAAGTATCGCAGATCAGTAGTAGTACAACTGTTCACAGAAGCTCCAACTGTATGCAAGTGGCAATTGTGGGCTCCTTCATATTTGGAGGCACAATGGAATAATTTATCTGTACCCAGAGAATCCAGATCAAAATTTCCCCAAAAAGAAAAGCATAATTGAACTTCTTAGCAATCTTATTGTGTTCTTCAACAAAGGGGTGTATTAGGTCTACTATCATATTCTTTGAAAGTATTCTTCATCACTAACATCCTACTATGTTATCAATAACGAGAAATCCCTGAGAGCATAGGAAAGACAATAGATACAAGGTTTTTATTTGAGGAATCACCATCAAAAATGAGCCAGCAGCCCTCCAGACATTGCCGTTGATCGATGGCCTCAACTTCAGTCTCATGTTGAAGTTCTACAAATACAGACGTATTAATGTTCAAGAATACGACGGGGACCGAAGAATTTGTGGTCCCTCTCCGTCGGACTAATGAGAAACCAGCGCTTTACAATAGAATCCAGGACCCCCTCCCTGCCTTCTGCACCTCCCAATGCAGATTGTGCTAATATCAAGATATTGGCATCCTTATGACAAATGCTAATGTGTAGCCACTATGTTGCCGCTAGCGGCAACATACTAGCTAAAGCAAAAATGGTATCTTGATTTGCTGTCGTCCTACAGCAGCTCTAAGAATTCATTTCTATTAAACCTATCAATTTTTACAGATAGACACCTAGTAATTACAAACAAGAAGCTGCAGTCACATAACGCCTCCCATCCATATACGACATTAGTCAGCATATTGGAACGGTATCAGTCATAAGGGTATGAAATCGTCATATTTTTGAGTACATCCGATTGGTGCACAGCATAATCTCTGTCATCATATAAAGCATTAAATGTAACTGACTACTTCTCTTTGCTTGTATACCTGAGCTGCCTATATCTGATAATATATTTGGTGTCAACTCCCATAACTTGTCGCAAGATTCTAAAGCATATCATACTAAATATGCTTTGTTTCAAAACTATGCTTTCTGTTTGGAAAGCATAGTTTGGAAAGCATAGTTTTGAACCAAAATAGAAACTGCACCAATTATATGGCAACCGACAACCAATTATCTATCGTCTACACATCAACTTCATTCTTGTATTCAATTGAAGAGAAACAATATCTCGAGAAGATGAATAAAGATTGAAAATATCATTTTTGTAGAGTAAAAATTTTCATTTCAAGGAAAAGTCGTGTATAAGTAAATAAACAATATCTGCCATAATTTTATAAGGTAAAATCAAAATGGTAGCAGACATAAGAAACCAGATTGAAATAGATGTGCTTCTTCCTATGAAATGTACAATGAATAGTGTTCTAGAAAATTATCCAACACAGATACATGGATTTTGTGAACCACAGCAAACAAAAGGACCCAGTGTTATGTATCAAATGTTTGAAAGTGAAGCAAAAAGGTTAAAACGTAGACGTTAAATGCCCTAATTCTTATCCCTATTTTCTGGCAACCATAATTGGCTTAACAGAAATCTTGCAACATCAGGGTCGTCTAAATATTGTACATGGGATCCAATCGCATTAATCACATCTATATCAAAATAGCCTCGAGGCATTGAGTGATCAACCCTGCCCGTTTTATTCAGCTTGTTTAACAACTCCTTAACGCCCTTCGGAAGTTTCACATCTGCACTAGAATCATCATGGGATTCATTAAGATCGGAACTAAATTCTTTGTAGAAGTCTAGACCTAGATATGAAAATGCCTGTTTAACATATGGGCTTTGAATTAGATTCTTGGGAAGATTCGAGAGGTTCTGAATTTGCGACCTCATACCAACTTCATCGGAATAAGATATAACAGCAGGATCAATATCAGCTAATGAAGAATGTATCAACGGTTCTATTCTGTATGCAACAGGGTCTGTAGGGTAGAAGATATTATAATAATTTTTGACTGCCGGAGATTGCTGCATATTTTCCAGGGGGTTGGCAGCTCTATTTCCATTCAATGGATTGAGCTCTCTGGGTCTAATGTTTTGTCTTTTGATGAACTTGAAAACACCATTAGGCGAACCCATACCGAAGAAATTCTCCACCTTAAATTGGAGGTGATTTTCGGGATCAAAATCATCTTTCTGGGGGAACTCATCAGGTTGCTGGCATAATATATCCAGACAAATAGCAGAACCCAATGAATGGCCCAGTAACGATACCTTTCCATCAAATGTAGGATGCCTTTCCAGATACTGCTGATATATCTTATTTGCAGTTCTCACAACGCTAGACAAGATTTGCCTCTTGAAACTGGGCTCATAGAAAAGTAAGATGTCCATTACTACGTCGGCAGCAAGATGTCTCAAAGGAGTAATAGACTTTACATTTATTTGTTCTAATGTTGGCAATCTTGGGTACCCTTGTTCATCAAGCTCGTCATAAACCGCATCAAGAGAGAAATCAACATCAAATCTCCAAACAATAGGCAATACCTGAACCTTACAATTTTCAAGTATTTGCTTTTGAGCTATTCTCTCTTTTTCTGAATACGCAAGTTCGGCATATTTAGGGTTTTTGATGAAGATCTCCTTGATATGTCTTCGGAAATTGTTACAGTCATGGGAGAAATTGACAGACGAAACTTTCGTCGACATCGATTGCCCAATGCCATGGACACAGAGGATAAGATGGTCAATATCTCTATCTCCACTGTTAGCAATTAAGCTTGAGTCGTTTGTGTAATTTCGCTCTATATCTCTTTGAAGTCTTTTATTTGATTCATCGTAGCCTAAGTTCTTCATCAGATTACCAAAAACGTCTGAATTCTGTGGTGCAGAGGTCGCTTCCTCTTGGACATCTACAGACTGGCTCTTGTTTTCAGCCTTTTCGTGGAATGTTTTTTGGTAACCCCTGACAACAGTATCAGGACCAATGATCTGTTTCACTGGTAGTTTGTGGAAGTTCTCGACAAAAAGATTACTGATAATTAAGTCACTTTCAACTAGAAAAGCCACCGATTCGTCTCTGAAGACAGCAATCTTGTCCTTTTTGTCGAAATCTGTGACTTTTTCAAACGGCCATTCCGAGCTATTTTTCTCTCTGTACAGGTTGACCTCGGATACAATATTTGCTGTTAGGGGCTTGAAATCAGAAGAAGATTCGTAATAATCCGCTGTTGGATTCAATTTCTGATATGCTTCTTCAAGTTGATCAGCAATTGCGCTAGCCAAAGGCTCTTTGTCCAGAAACCAATATCCACGTCTGATTTCGTATGCTGGTCCATCCCAAAAAGCTGGTTTCATCTCCATTTTTACAATATCGCAGTCAAATAGCCTATCTTCGTTCACAGCCACTAACGGAGGCTCCTTACTAAGTAATTTCCATTGCTGATAACTATTTTCCAGAGATTCAGAATCTAATTTAGCAAACGGCACAAATTTATGTGGTCTTTCTGTTTGTTTATAATGGAACCCTGTAGGCTTTGATAAGGGGATATCAGTAGCATAGAACCATCTAACTCCAGCAGGTTTCGTACTGTATAATCTCTGAGCAAGAATTGATGTGTTTCCTTTTTTTGACAATCCTATGAGACGCACCATCGAATTGCTCAGATGTCACTTCTGGAGAGGACTTGGATTTTAGATTTGGAGTTCCTGTTAGCCAAATTTCACCTTCAATCTTGAAGAAATCATATAAATTCCAATCCGATATCCACTGTTCTTTTGAATGTCTATGATGATTTATTTTTCCTTCGGTTCCTATTTGAAAATAAAAGGATATTGTATTCTGCAATATACTAACAAGTATATATATGAGTGAAATTTATTTTATGGTATAATTTAAAAATCTAAAAAGGTTATCGTATCAACTTTATCTTCTACTATATATTTTCAGGGAACTTTATATAAGTTGTATATCATGAACGGCAGAAGCCAAGCACTCTAACAGCAAGGTAATCGAGTCTGTGGAATTGAAATCAAAGAAAACAAATGGGATCATAGAAAAAGTTGATATAATCGAAACAAAGAAAAGAACTTATAAGGCTACAGAAAGAAATGATAAGCCAAATATGAATGATACAAGTACACCGTCTAGAGAACGAAATCATAAATTTGAATTGCACACATCACAATCAGAGATGGATAACAGAGAAGAAGAAGGGGCTCCCAAAAAAACGTTCAACCCATTAATGTTCTCCAGGCCCAAGAGTCATGAAGAGGAAGAGGAGGCGGAAGAGACGTTCATACCCACATTTGGTAATAATAACGTCGATATTCAGACACAAGATAATGGTAGCGATGATGAAATGGATACAGAAGGAGCTCCATCTTTTGGATTCTCAAATCCAATGACACGGTTCTTAAACCAACCTCCAGTTCATTCTAAACCACAGAAAACAGACGCTCTCGAACGACAATATGGTATTGGAGCGCAACTTCTAAAGAAAATGGGGTTTGTGGAAGGAAAAGGTCTGGGAAAATCTGGAACAGGTATTGCGAAGCCAATAGAGATCAAACTGAGACCTAAGGGATTGGGTGTTGGCGGTATAAAGGAAAAAGTGAACGACGAAGAATCATTAAGCGAGGATATCAATTCTAGTGACGATGACAATTACAGAAATGAAGATCAAAGCATCTCGTTCAAGTCCTCTGTTCCCGAGTTATTCTCTTTGATTGAAATTATAGAATCCTTAGGGGTTGAAATTTCTTCGGAAATCAAGGAAATGAGCGATAATTCCAACAAAGAGGACAACCGTGAATTACGCTTGAAATTATACGATGTCTCTAACGAGTTAATGAATCTGCAATCTCGCCAAAAATTTAATGAGTATCAGGTCACTCAATTACAGTCTATTGTTACGACAGCAAAGGAGAGATTAGACGTGTTGGAGCAGTCGCTTTCCTTGATTCAGGATAAAGACATCGATGAATGGATTCAATTACTGCCTGAGATCAAAGATGAGCAGGACAAACATATGATTAGCAGAATAATGGTAGCCGCCATGACACCATCCTGTACCTCACTAATGGAAAAATGGAACCCGGTTGACTTGTCTCAAACAGGTGAACTAGTTGCCAAAGTAGTGGATTGGAAAAAGTCAATTAATAAGTATCAACTATCAAATGAGGTTTCGAACCTTAATACCAATCCATTCCAGAAAATGATTCTTCGTTTATGGTTACCAAAGGTGACTGAGTTCTATCAGAAAGAATGGCTTGTGATGCAGCCAAATTTAGGAATTGCAATAATAGAAGAATTTCAAGAGGGTGATATACTTCCGGCATCTGTATTCGAATATTTGTACAGCGAGCTTATTACTCCTGTTCTGCTTACACATATCAACAATGAATGGAAAATTGATGGTGACGAAGGACCTGAAGTCTGGCTATTGGACTGGCTAAACATACTAAATGAGCTCTGCATCGAACAACTGTTGTCCTCGATCTTCTCTAAATACACAGAATGGATTTCAGAGTTTTGGAATTCTACTGATCAGCCAAAATTACCAGCAGAGAAGATTCATTTGACTTTATGGCAAGATTTATATGGTGATTCAAATTCAGCTAGAATGATAGAGCACGCAATAATCAAGAGCCAAATCATTAAATTGCGAAATAACTTCGAAATGCCCAATATCTATTTTTCAGAGAAAACATTTGATGCTCCTATAAACTTCATCGAAATCCTTCTTAAAAACAATATAGCCGATTCTAAGATTGACTTCCTTTTGGAAAATGAGATATTGATTCCTTGGATTACAGAGTTTATGAAGATCGACAAGAACACCGCAAGGATCTCCTGGATCCATCACTGGATTTTAAGATTTTTTAATAAATTTTTGGATCGGAAACAGAATATTTTTCCTTCATTGCAAAAGTACTTAGCAAAGGCATTGAATATTTTGAACTTCCAGTTTCAAACCAACCTAGTTAATCCTGAAATGTGGCATGAATTGGGACCCCAAGGCTCCCAAATTGAAAAGAATTACGAGAAATCGATCTCGAAGCTATTTAATTCTTTGGATCTTGTACGACAGAATGAATCTGTTCAGGGCTCTAGCAAGATGAAGACAATAAGTGTATCATTTAAACAACTGCTGGAAGAGTATTGCCAGAATCATGATCTTTTTATCATTCAATCATCTTCATCTATTAATGAATCGGGAAAGATCATGTATAAGATTACTAGAGATATGAAGAAAGGCCTACTTGTATATATTGAGGATGATGTTTTGTGGGCCCAATTTGAGGAATTGGAACCAATTGGATTCGAGGAACTTGAACAATACGTTTAATCTGATGTCATATATGTAATTTTATAGTATGTACAAACAGGGGGGATATGACAATCATCATAAATAGATACATATAGTGAAAGCTCACACTTATGAGAGAATATCTGTCTTGTGTAGATAAAGATTAATTCTTTGGTTCGGAAGAAGTATCTGCCTTGACAGGGGCTTCTGGTTCCTGTTCGACCTCGACAACAGTTTCTCTCAAGACCTCTTTACCGTCTTCGATGACTTCTTTAACGGTCTCAGTGATCAAATAACCATTTTCTTCGGTGGTCTCCACAGCAGTGACAACCTCAGTGTTAGTTGGGGTTGGGACTTCCGCATACTCTTCATCATCTCTGAGCTCCTCAGAATAGACTTCGGGATACTTTCTGAAACATTCCTGCATGTTTTTGAATTTTTCGATACAGTCGATACCCTTTGGCTCTTCTGTGGAGTAGACGAAACAGGAGAATGCTGCCTTAAATTCCTCTCCACAAGGTCCATTGGCCATTCCACCGAGACAAGGGCAATCCCAGTTGATTTCTCCAGTTTCGGGGTTATAGGCACCCTGTTCATCCTCAGACTCCTGGGATTCAGGCGTCTCTGCTGCTGGTACATTTTCGACAGGTTTAGAGGCAATCTCTTTGAGTTTCTCTTCCTCTGTTGAAGAATCAGCAGAGATCATAGTGGTGGAGTTGTAGGCTGAAACTGCGATGATCGAAGCAGTTGCCACACAGGTCATCCTGATCCAATCCCTGCCGAGCTTCTGATGGTTGGGCCTGGTTGAATACAATCTTGGTTGGTTAACCAGAACCGTTCTTCTGGCTGTGGTTCTTAGCGAAGACACACAGTTTCTTACTAATGATGAATACATTATTGAATGTTCTTGAAGATTCCTAGGTCTAGCAAGCTCCGATACAACGATTTGAAACTTTTGGTATTTGGCTCTTTTCTGTCTCTACTTTATAGCAAACAACACTCTACGTTCAACTGTGCTTGAACCTCCGATGTTCTCACCGATGTTCTTACCGATAATATGCGCTGTTGGTATATTGATTAGTAATGATGGAGGTCTATTGGAAAGAAAAGTTTACTGGGTAGAAATTTTTCATCTCACATGGAGAAATTTATAGAACATAGAAATTGAACAGATTAAGAGTAGCAACTACTATAAAAACAAATGAAACAGACGAAACAAATGATAACAAGAATAAGTAATCGGCGTAAATGAACCCAGAGAAACAAAGGAACCGAAAACAGACAACTGTAATATTAAATAGACAAGATGTGTCACATAATCACACAACAAGAGTTTGTCTTTTTGGCTTGTTTGTAGAAAGTCCGAGAGCTGGCAGAAAGAGCCTCGGACTTGTCAACAAGATTATCCAATTGTTCTCCCCTCTGAAGAACAGACTCGATACTCTTCTGCAAAACAATCTTGGTCTCATCGAGTTCCTGTTGAACCTTCATTATGGCATCGGCCTCGGTAGGGTTCTGGTACTTGGTGAGATATTGCTCAAGAGCATCAAAACTCAATGCAGCAGTGGTTTCAGAAACATTTTTCCATTCGGAAACAGGATGCATGGAAATGTATTCATCAAGAATTTTGTTAAGCAAAGTGTATGCTGGTCGGATAGGATAATCCTTATCGGATATTATAACTCCTGAAATCCCCTCCGAGCGGGTGTAAACATGACCGATGTAATTTCCTTCCTCTACAGATTGTCTCTGGCCGGCCGTCGTTCTCTCCGCTATGGTTTCTGCAAAAAAAGTCATAAATTGTGAAACAGAAGACCTCTGGAAAAATGAAAACGACGACAGCTCCTTGGCCTCCGTCAATACTAACGTCTTCTGTCCATCTTTTCCTGGGCGTAAGACTCCCAGATAGAATAAATGCATCTTTTCAGCCGTTTTTGTTTGTTTTGGTTGATGTCCACCCTATATGTGCTATCTTCTGATAAACAATCCCTACCCAACTATTACGAACAACCAAATAACTTGCTTGGTGCGTTCTCAACCACAGTGAAAACTTATAATGATCCTATTCTGTAGTCTGTGGCCTAGCTATCGCAATAACCTTATCCTGTGGACATCCAAAAGTCTTCTCCAAACTCATCTTGCTCACGCCCCTTGTTGCTGTTCCATAATATTGTCACCAAAACGCCCTCAACGAGGTTCTATCAAACCTGTGCAAGGATGCGGAAATTAGAGTGGTGACTTCACTCTAAAATAGGCCTTTTCGAGGAACTGAGGGTGTTCGAATGGTCTACAGAAGCATAATAGACTTTGATTACCACGGATTAATGACATATGTCTTATTATGGAGCTATTAGGATTGCCGATTGATCGAGAAAGATGTAAAAAGAGCTATTCTCCCCCGAAGCTATCAGCCAATAATCTGAGTAATAAAAAATTTTCGTCGAGAGAGTAATTAATTAGGTGTTTTAAAGGTTTAGTTAGGCATTTGTTTGTAAAGAAGAGCAAATAAAGCAATATTCAAGCAAGAAGAAGCACAAAATAGAAGGAAACATAACTGTTGAAACTAGATTAGTCGAACAACAGCAGAATTTGAACAAAACGGAGGGAAATTGAGAAAGAAAGCAGAGTTGAAACATAGTGAGCAAAAAAGGAGCCTGACAGAAAGTGGTTTCAGGCTAAACAAGAGAAAAAAGAAGAATTCAGGCAGACAAAAGACCTCTTGCATGATATAGCACGATGTCAGAAGATTGGAAAAATAATTTGAACGTCCCAAAGAAGGACGGCAGGCCGCAGACGGATGATGTGTTGGCCACTAAGGGAAACACCTTTGAAAGCTTCCATCTTAAAAGGGAGTTGTTAATGGGTATCTTCGAGGCTGGATTCGAAAAGCCATCACCTATTCAGGAAGAGGCCATTCCTGTGGCGCTCATGGGAAGAGATATTCTGGCCAGAGCTAAGAATGGAACAGGTAAAACAGCTGCCTTCGTGATACCAACACTCGAGAAGTTAAAGCCAAAGGTCAATAAGATTCAGGCTTTAATTCTTGTTCCAACAAGAGAACTGGCTCTTCAAACATCACAGGTCGTCAAGACCTTAGGTGCCCATCTAGGCATCCAAGTTATGGTTACCACTGGTGGTACCTCCTTGAGAGACGATATTCTCAGATTACATGAACCTGTCCACGTGTTGGTGGGTACTCCAGGTAGAGTCCTCGATCTCGCCGCCAGAAAACTAGCAGAGTTCGATGAATGTAGAATGTTTGTCATGGATGAAGCTGATAAGATGCTTTCCAGAGAATTCAAAAACATTATAGAACAAATCTTAAAATTTTTCCCACAATCAGAAACAGGAAAAGGTAATGGATACCAGTCTCTTCTATTTTCTGCCACCTTCCCTCTAGCTGTCAAAGCTTTCATGGACCAACATCTTTACAAGCCATACGAAATCAACTTGATGGATGAATTAACCTTGAAGGGTATCACACAATATTATGCTTTCGTCGAAGAAAAGCAGAAACTCCACTGTTTGAACACTTTGTTTTCCAAACTACAGATCAATCAATCCATCATCTTCTGTAATTCCACAAACAGAGTGGAACTGCTCTCCAAGAAGATCACTGAATTGGATTATTCCTGTTATTATTCCCATGCTAAGATGCCGCAAGCCGCTAGAAACAAGGTGTTCCACGAGTTCAGACAAGGCAAAGTCAGAAACCTCGTCTGCTCAGATTTGCTTACCAGAGGTATTGATATTCAAGCTGTCAATGTGGTGGTCAATTTTGACTTCCCAAAAACAGCGGAAACTTACTTGCATAGAATTGGTAGATCCGGTAGATTTGGTCACTTTGGTATTGCCATTAACTTAATAAACTGGAATGATAGATTCAACCTTTACAAGATCGAGCAAGAACTTGGCACAGAGATCAAGCCTATTCCTGCTGAGATTGACAAGTCGTTATATGTTGTCGGCGAGCCTGACAACATTCCTAGACCATTCAAACTAGACCAGTTGCCTAACGGTAATGAGAGATCTCACAACAGATACAATGGCCAACCAGTTCAACCACAACATCAGGCAGTTCCACAACGTGTCCCTGAGTATTAGAGTTGAAATTTACTAAAGTCCTAAGAAAAATAAAAAATCATAAAAAAAAGTTCAGAACAACATAAATTGAATACAGCCATAGTCGATAACCTGCATAAATGTTTAAAGCGCTCAGAAACAATCCTAGGGAGAAGATTCATTCATTTGACACCGTTATCTTAGCGGGTGTTTTTAAGAAGTTCAGAAATTCAATTCTACAGATAACTATCATTAATTATATTGCCATATGAGAAGCCATCACTTCAGTCGTACAAATAATGTCTCAGTTGTATGTTATGCTACATTATGTTGACTGTTTGTATGCCCTTGATTTTCTGTCTTGATTCATTTTTCTCATGCAGTCGACCCAGTTGATCTGTTTTATGACTCTCATGACCTTTGTGCTTTGTCTTTCATTATTTTTTATTCCATTATACATTGTTGATTAATCAAATAGTTTTGTGCCACCGCACAAAACCATAATTCAACAGATCCATTGGACAAAGGATTAATTTCCTTATCCTGACCTGAGAATGAATATTCTCTACCCCCTTTTTTATTTTTTTATATTTTTTTTTTCTAACCTGCCTTCATCATGACGAAAAAGGAGTTCAGTATATAGTTATGTACTACCAATATATTGACATTGAAGCTGTTAAGGCTTGGCTTATTAACAATAAACCAGAGACAATTTACCTGTTAACAATAAGTAGAAAGTCAATGCAAATTAAACAGAACTACAGCCATGGATGGTAATTTAACCACTACAAACCAAATTCAAAGCCTTTGAAAGATGAATCATGCGTCCACTTCCATGTAATCTGGATTCTTCTTCAATATAACGATGCCTTCCAAGAAGTTTGTCAATGAAAGATACTCGTCATTCTCTAATTCTGCTCTCTCGCCGTAGCCTAATAAAACGGGAGTAGAGTGCGTGACCCATCCTGTAATAGTCTTTGGCTTACCCGCTTGTCCCACAACATCAACCGCTTGACCAACTCTGACATTCACCTTCACAGGCTTGAGATTCTCATCAACGGTGACAAGCATTCTAGGTTTGATAGCTGGGGTTAAATAGTATAATAGACTAGAGTTTTGGTCTAAGATGAACGAAGTAGGATCCAGCAATGCGATACAAACGGTAAGCAGTGCAGCAAGCGAAACCTTCGATAATATTTGTCTATCGGTATTGTAAGGTGCTAGAGTAAGTGTTCCTTTACCTAAATGCACCAAACCTTGCGAAATTCTGGTCATGAATAACGCGTTCTGGTCATTCACATAGTAAGACGCTAGTTGTCGGAGCAACTGTGCCAATCTGGCATTATTTGTTCCTGCACCAACTAGACCCATACCAAATATAGCATTGTATGCGACATCTAGATCTTGATCGTGTGAGTGCCTAGATAGCGTGTCAAACACTTTCATCTGGGCATTAGAGGCCGAAACCAATCCCATTGCCAATGGTACAGTTCTTTTGATTAATGGAGTACCATAATGCATTAGGTGACCAAAGTGGCGGAGTGACATTTCTTGGCCAATTTCTTCTCCCATGGCAATCAAGCCGAGTCCCAACACAGCATAACCTTGGTATGATTCGTCTTCTTGGGGCTCCTCTTCTGCATCATCATCATCATCATCATCTTTAGCCCCCTCCTCTTTCTTTTTGTTACCAGCAGTAGCTTCGTCGCTGTCGTCCTCTTCTTTCTCTTCCTTCGGCTTGATTGTACACATCTGAAGGAGGGATTGAATTTGCAATACGTTTCCGGTTCCCGCATATGAACAAATGCTTACCAACACCCTAAGAGTTTTAGAGATAGGATGATCAATGGCATCTATAGTCTCCAGCACATCATCGACCTGGTCATATTTACCCATATATAGTAAACCCAAACCCAATGACATAAATCTAATCCATTTTGAAGTTAATTCACTGAACTCCTTTTCAAGAAGCGTTTGCAAGATAGTGGATGTGATGTCACCATTGCACGTTCCCACATACACATGGCCTAAAGCCAAAGCGGAAAGTGATTGAATTTCTAAGGAAACGGAAGGTTCTGAGACAAGAGGCAATAGAAGATTCATCACCTCTTCATTTTCACTACCAGCAAAGGCAATACCAATACCTGTAATAGCAGAGACAATCATTTTGGAGTCCAATTTTGAATCACTGCTAATGTAATCTTGGAGAAGTAATAAGGTCGGATCCACTTCATCGTGCACACTAGTGGTTGATATACCCATTCCCAATAGAGCACCAGCTCTAACTTCACTTTGCTCAGAATACAAATATTTGTCTAATGTCTGCAGTCCTTCGTTCGTATCCCATAGATTTATGAGACCTAATGATGCAGTTGTTAATAACATTCCTTCACCTTTGGTTCTATAAATCCATTTCTCAGAGCTTATAAGCTTTTCAGTACCGTATCCTGCATTAGCAAATGCATTCACAAAAGCAGCAGCAAGATTCTGTTTAGCACTTTCCAACCTGGAGGAGTTACTGAAAGTGGAGTTTTCAAGATGGCTCTTATAAATGTCATCAGGTACTTTTGGATTCAACAAGTTTAGCTCTCCAATCAAATATTTGAAGTATTCGTTAAGCTTAACATTTGAAACACATTCTTTGACAGCTTCGTTTTCGATCCTAAAGCAAGAATTTTGTCTTCCTAGCATGAACCCTAGTTGTTTCTGTACCAATTCATCGCTAGTAGCATCAAACACAGAACGAATCAAAGAATCATCGCCCAATCTAATAGCCAGACTCAAGGCCTGTGGTAGCTTGTCATTTGCCAGATAAATACTGAATGCCGTATTAAGGAAAGCTAAATCATCTGGAGGCGCCAAAAGAGGAACACATGACACCATGTAGAGACAGACCCTGTTGTATGTGTTTTTATCAACAAATTGTGGGAGCTTCTCAATTTCTTCGACTTCTAGCAATAAATCAACTGCCTCTGCCTCCGCATTATGTTTCAAGAAGTAAGGAACAATTTCTAGAGATAACTTTATTAGTGAATTTGTGTTGGTCTCGTCCTTCGTTAATCCACTCTCGAGGTTTTCCTGGTATTCTTCTCCTATTTCTAGAGAGAGATGTCTGAGATATTCGTGTCCCCATTCACCAATGCTTGAGTCTATATTGCTCAGAAGTCTATATTTAAGACATTCCCTTTTATAATTCTCTCCATCCTCATTACTATAGGTCATACCAACCACAGAAATGATCTCTGCTAGTTGAACTTTTAAGGCCTGTGAGGTCCACTTAGAATGCAGCTCTACCAATGATGGATAATGTGGTCTGATGAACTTGAGCGGCTTTGGAACTGCTGTCATGGATGATGTAGACTCCCTGATGAATGTCTTAAGACTCTCTAAAGCAGCTTGATAAAGTTTGGTATTAGGCTCCATGAGTCTCTCGATCAACATCTCCAGCTCAGATTTCAGCTGTAAATCCTCTTCGCTCAGCTCCTCCTCAGCCACCTTGTCTTCTTTCTTTGCCTTCTTGATGTCCTTAGCTGCATGCTCTTTTACCGTCTCCGACCCTAGCGTTCTGTTGGCATCTGGTTCTTTTGCTGGTGCCATCTTAAATAACCGTCAATCGAATAGTCTCAATTGCTTTCAATCTGGTCGAAACCCCTACTACTTTCTTAACTAGTTATCTGCTTTCCACAAGACTTAGATCAGAGTCTCTCTCTCACACCAATACTCCTTATATCTTTTCAATTAATTATCAACAACTCTTCCTCGACGTTTCCTCAGTGGCAAACCCTCTCTGTTTTTCTCCCAAGGAATTAACTAGTCAGTTCGCACAAACGACACGAACTTATTTTGGCAGATAGTAAGTACCTCAGATCAAGAAAGTCTTTATAGACAGAAACTGATATATTATGATACATAGAGTATATAGGGATCAAATGATGGAGAACTAGTTGCTCAAAAGGTCGTTGATGAGCCAGTTAAGTTCTTCAGGAGGACCAATGGTGGGGTCGTTAAGGGAAAGATTTGGCTGCTGGAGGTTGGAAGAGGCAGAATTATGATTAGCAGTTGCAGAGGTGTAATTATTTGAAGTCTTCTCTGAGGTTCCATTTATGTGCTGGACTCCAATAACAGGCGAGGCAGTTGAAGTTGCAGCAGAAACTGAGGCAGGGGCCGTTATAGTGGAGGAGGATGATCCAGGAACAAATGAATCCGACTTAGTCTTTGGCTTGAGCAGAAACGAGATCTTAGAATATTTTGGTGGACTATATCCATCATTAGCCCTATGCTTGGAACTTTTCTGTTTTCTGAAATATTGACGTTGCATCTGTAATTGGAGCGGATCATCGTCGTTTCTTAATAACGAATTAGAAAGCCCATACAATGGACCTGATGGCTCCACTAGATGTGGCGAAGTTTCCAGAGTATCATACAGGTCTTCCACAGTCATAGTGATGGTTTTCTTTTTTCTATCTTCCTCATTGCCTTTGTTTGAATTCGAGCTCACGCTGCTGTTTCCTTTCAATTTCACCAGATCAATTGCGCTCTCTATGATCGATTTCATGTGGTATTCCAGACCCAGAGTCAGAAGTTCAGCAACTTTTTCATTAACAGAGCCGACGAGACCATGTTCTCTTGCGATACCGAGTATTCTTGTCTGAAGATGAGACTTGTCCGGAAGTTCATACGATTCAGTACACAGAGGCGTTTGAATGCCGTCCAAGATATCTTGGGCCCATTCACTGGTGTGTCCAGTATTTCCATTCTCATTATTTGTAGCTATAGGAACTTTGGGAACAATGGCTTGTCTGGTAATAGTGACTACCGAGTTCACCATTCCTCTCTTTCCTGACTCTCTCTTAATTCCCTTCAGTCTCTTTCTTTCTCTAATAGGCAACGATAAAATATCCTTTTTCAATAATTCATACTGAGAAGACTTGCTGTTTGCCTTTCTCTTCTTAGATTGCGAGTGCTGTTGGTTACCAAATCCTGTTGACAGAGTTCCATCCTGTGGCTCATCACGAAGAGAGTTTGCCAAATTAGTAAGTAACAACTGATTATGCATGCGTACAGCCGGCTTATCCAGAATCTCGTTCAAAACATCCATAAGCTCTGACCGAGACAGTTTTCCAACTAGAAACAATGATACCGCTATCTGATATGTGTCCCAGGTCTTTCCTAGACGTTTCTGGAATTCGACCACCAGATTGTCGATCTCAATTCTCTTGGAGGATCCATTTTTGGCCCGTGCACTCAGTGCTCCATTAGATCCACCCTGATTTAGATGGGTACCTGTGGCTATCACAGATCTTGGGGTAGAAGCTCCTGTCCCTGGAGACATTGCTGAGGCTGCCATCTTCTAGAGCTGAAGAACGATACGTTGGAAACTGTTATCGACGGCTCTCTGATATGCAACTTTCTGCCAAATCCGCTGATTTGTGTGCAATGGTCCCCTTTTTGCTCTTTCAGAGACTCTTTCTTCGATTTAATGCTTTACAGCTCCAAATCATGTGATTCATCCTGTTCTGATAGTCTTGTATTATTTTTCTATGTTGATGACAAGAGTTGGCAATATTCAGTATAATCAATTGACACACTACCTTTTCTAGTTAGATCTTCTTACCTTGAAAATTTCCTAATTGGGACGGATTGTTCTTTGAGTTACAATACCATAATTGACGGGGAAACAGCGTAAGGAGGAACTAGGTCTTATTGGACGGTTAGAGAGATATAGTTGACATACCAAGACTTCATTTCAGTCTCCACAATAAAAAAACCATGATTGTACAAAAGAACGGCGTTTGAATAATCGTTTTCTTCGACTGAGGGTGGAACTTGGAAGAGTTCTCAGACCCTTCTGAAATACGATTTGATTTGATTATCATAGCATCGACAGAAGTTGCAGATTTTGGGTTCAATCTTCCAACTCCATGAATTATCACGAGTTGGTCATTTGAGATCAATGGCCTTCGACTCCGACTATTGTTATTACATAAGCAGTTACTAATCAGGAAATTGAATCAAAAATGATCAGTTATTGCCAGCTCTGAGAGGAAAGCACCTCGAAATGGATTCGCACACCAGTTTTTTGGTAAATGGTGTAAGGATGTAAATGATTCTTTTTTGGGTTTGTTATTCTATGAGGATAACAGTTCTATTTTTAAGTATGGATGGTTGATTTCTATTTAAAACTTGAGGACCTGTTAGAGAATATTTTTAGTATATAAGGTAGGAAAGACTAATTTGTTGGTCAGAATTGTCAAAGTGCCGAAGAAAGAAAAGAATCGAGAAGTTACCTCAATAAATCCTAAAGTGCATTGATCTGCAAAGCTGGGCGAGGATCTATTTGGTTGTAAGATCTAGTTCGGTAGACAGGGAAGGAGAAAAGTGATATCATGAGCAATTTAGACCAATACCACGTCTTTCGTGTGTTTCAGCAGAACTTCATAGTCGATAAGCGGTTCCAGCTCATTAAGGGACTTGGTCAAGGGGCATATGGAATCGTGTGCTCTGCCAAATACACAGAGGCTGAAGAAGACAGTGGCCATGTTGCTATCAAGAAGGTGACCAATATCTTCAGCAAGAAGATTCTTTGCAAGAGAGCACTAAGAGAGATAAAACTCTTGAGACACTTCCGGGGACACAAGAACATCACCTGTCTTTACGACCTGGACATTGTTCCTGATCCCAATGGAAACTTTAACGAAATATATCTCTACGAAGAGTTGATGGAATGTGATATGCACCAGATTATACGTTCTAATCAACCATTAACTGATTCGCATTACCAGTCATTTATCTATCAGATATTATGCGGTTTGAAGTACATACATTCCGCCGATGTATTGCACCGAGACTTGAAGCCTGGAAATCTCTTGGTGAACGCAGACTGTGAGCTGAAAATCTGTGATTTTGGATTAGCAAGAGGGTACTCCAATGATCCAGATAAGAACCAAGGTTTTCTTACAGAGTATGTTGCCACTAGGTGGTATAGGGCTCCGGAAATCATCTTGAGTTTTCAAGGCTATACAAAAGCAATCGACGTGTGGTCGGTGGGGTGCATACTAGCTGAATTATTAGGAGGTTCTACCATCTTCAAAGGTAAAGATTATGTCGACCAGCTGAATGAGATTTTAAGAGTGCTGGGCACTCCCAACGAGGAGACTTTGCAGAGTATAAAATCCTCCAGAGCCCAAGCATACGTCAGATCTCTGCCGTTCATGCCAAAAATTCCATTCCAATCCCTATATCCACAGGCCAACCCATTAGCAATTGATTTGCTGGATAGGATGTTGACTTTGGATCCTCAGCATAGAATTACAGTGGAGGATGCTCTCACTCATCCATACTTGGAGATTTGGCATGACCCTGGCGATGAGCCAGATTGTGCAGTGAAGTTTGACTTCTCTTTTGAGGAAATCGACGACATTAATAATATGAAAAACATGATCGTCCAGGAGATCCAATCTTTTAGAGAATACGTCAGAAAGCCGTTAGAAGAACAAAATATCGTAAGTGATAACTATGGACAGCAACAACAGGATCAAATAGAGGGAGCAACGTCTCTTGACCCTTCTCAGTCATTTGATTTGGACACTCAACACCATCAAATCCAACAATTACAACAGCCTCAACTACGCACTCCTTCAGACATGGAAATACGAGATTATGAGTTGCCTCCTAAACCTCATGAGATGATGTACTCTGATAATTTAGATTTAGAGCAAGAATTAGAGTACGGTCTTGATGGTTATAATTATCAATGCAACAGGTAGCAGAAGCTGAACTCTGTTGTATCACAAAAGACGATCGGCAACTATGGATGACCTTTATGTCTTGCCCATACAGTTGTAATCATTATGCGTAAGTTTTTGCTGCCTGTAAAATTAATGAATTTCAATTTGTCTTTATGATAATCCTTATTTTTTTAGGAAGAAAAACAATGCTTACGTTGAACTAAATTATTGTCGTTATCTAAATTCCATAAGGAAACAAAGCGTCGTATTAAGATACATGAACCTATCTATCCGTAAAGGTCAATGTCATTGTCGATTCCAAAGTAAGTATTTTCAGTTTCAAAGTAGCCACCAAAAGCAAAACGTAGCCAGTTCAATAGTTTGTCATATACTATTATGTTGGCATTATGATATCTTATGGAATGATCACTGTCCGGGAAGACATGGATATCATAATTTTCCATTCCCTTCAAGTCTAACATATCCAAAAACTTCAAAGAATGTTGGAAATGCACGTTATCATCTCCTGTTCCGTGCATTAAAAGGAATTTGGTCACAGATCCAAAGCTCTCAGCCAGATGAACGGACGAGTTCAAGTAGTTAGAATTCTGTTGAGGAGTGTGCATATATCTTTCCGTGTAAATGGAATCATAGAATAGCCAGTTCGTTACTGGTGCCACTGCCATTCCATATTTAAATGTTTCTCCTTGATCAGCTTCCAGTGTCTTGAGGGTCATATAACCACCATAAGACCAACCCCAGATAGCAGTCTTGGAGCTATCTATATATGACTTAGCTGTCCATTTTTTCGCAACTGCGATTTGATCAATAACCTCATAATACCCTAGATTATCTCTGACTATATTTCTGAATTTTTTGCCTTTGAAACCTGTTCCCCTACCATCCACAGTAACCACAACAGCATCAAGCTCAGCTGCCACAACTGATGAAAATGATGTGCTGAATGTCTTTTGAACGAGCTGAGAACCAGGACCTCCATAAACGAAAAAAAGAAGAGGATATTGCTTACTTGGATCGAAACCAATTGGCAATGTCTCTTTGTAGTTAAGTTTTTTTCCTGCTCCAACGTCAACTTCTCCATATCTGTTAACAGGCATGTCGTATATTTTCAGTGTTTTTTTTAATTGATCATTTGAAATTAAAACTTGCTCTTCTCCAGAGTGAAGATCAAGCAATTTCTGGAAAGGGACTTCAGGACCATCATAATTCAACAGCAAATATCTAGATCCCTTCGAAAAGGATGTTGAATACCATCCGTCCTCTTGAATATTAGTGATACTAGTTTTATTCGAACCATCTAAATTGATTGAATATAAGTGTCTTTCGATGGAAGACTTTTCGGTTGAAATAAAGTAGATCTTGTTAGAGTTGAAGTCAAAAGCCGATGCCCCAGAGACAACTTCCCATTCACCACTAGTCAAAATATATGGCTCAGTAGAATTTGGAGGAGAAAAAAAGGCCAAGTGATCATAGCCATCCACATCTATGACATCAATATATCCATCAGATTCTCTAGATTCTGATTTTGGAATATAGAGAGTGTCGTGACTGATTTCAAACCATGAACTAGCATTTTTACCATTTTCGAATCTTGTCATTTCACTAGACATCTGACCTTCCGAATTCACGATAAAAATTTTCATCAAGTCTGACTCTCTGTTCGTAATTTTGATTAAAAAATGTTCATCACCAACCCACTTCACCTCTGTTATCAATCTTTCTGTATTGGAAATCTCATCGTCATTGTAAAAGGAGTCTGATGACGGGAGAACTTTAACACGGGTTTCTTTCACATCATAGACGACCATGTCAACAACTGGATTAGGGAAACCTGGTTTTGGATACTTGATTTTTCTCAACTCAGGATAAATATCTTTTTCATTTTGCACAAAATAAGGTATAGGGAATGTTGGAACAAGAGTATCATTAAATCTCAAAATCATCACAAACTCTGAGTTTGGAGACCACCACATAGCGGTATCACTCTCAAACACTTCTTCCTCATATACCCAATCTGGCTTACCGTAAAAGATCTCGTCACCGCCGTCCGAGGTAACTTGTTTCAACACCGGATGGAAAAAATCATCTATTTCCTTCACATAAACGTTGTTATGCAGTACAAAAGAAATCTTATTAGAATCTGGGGACCACTTGGCTAGAGCTATTTGTTCGTTAAGCTCTAAGTCTCTGTCGTAGAGCGGTTGCAATGTTTGTTCCGCCATATTGTAAATGAAATAAGTTGCAAAAAAAGAGTGTCTCCAATTATGGATTTTGTCACAAATGATGATGGCGTATTCCAGACTATCACTGAAAACTAGGTCTTCGATGGTGTAGATGGAACCTTCGTATTCAACCTTATTACCCTCAAACAATACCTTTTCAAAGGAAGCGTCCGTGAGAGTTTTTAGTATATATTTTGAGTTTTCAACGAGAATGTAGTCTCCTGAATCATTTTTAAAAGATGTTGGAGTCTGTATCCATTGTATGCTTCTGTATTCTGGGGCGAACGTTCCATTTCTCACGCTACCGAAATCCAAAGGAGTCTTTTTTCCTTTGGAAATTATGGGACTTTCTGAACGAGACCCCAAGTATTTCAACCCTCTGGCATTTTGATGATTGTAATAGAGAGTGTTGATTTGCGATATGAGAATCGAGGAGCCATAAACTAGGAGTATTGTGACAACAAGAATAATCCTGGAGTGTTTCCGGAACCCTTTTGTCGGAGTTCTTTCATTCTCCCTTTTGTCTATTAATTTCCCCTGTTCAAACATCTTGAGAGGTTGTATGTTCTACTGTATCACGCATCCAGATTCCAACGGCGATTATCTATCAGTTTATTGTCCTTTACAGCTGATAAAAATGTCTTCTGATAAAGATAACTTTATGGGAAATGTCAAAAGTCGTTATCCCATCAGATTATCTTTCACGAGCCGCCCTCTGCGATTCTTTTTATAGACTAATTAAATCCCAAAGAAGCAAATTTCCATAAAGGGAAATTATAAACAAAAAGGTCCTATTTCTACAAACTGCAGAAGGGAGCGGAAAGACAAGGTAAAAGACGGAAATTCAGAGGGACAAAGTATCACATTTTCAGTCAATTGGTCATTCTCAATAAGCTGAGACAATAATATAAACAAAATGATAATTTCTTGTTCTATATTGTACAAAAATTCAGGGTCTATATTTTGTATATATTATATTCACATAGTCAATGGAGCTCGAATTGACTAATTTGCTTCATAAACGGCCTGTCTACATGGTAGTACAAATCACACCGTGAAAAGTGTCTTCCATAAGCCACACCTGTAATTCCTCTTGCCCGGTTTTGCATTAACTTGCAGATTTCATTAGTCACATTTTTATTCGGAGCCATCTGGTCCTGATGTTGGATCGCGAACCTACCATTAATAAGCATTTCTAACGTAGTATAAATTATCGCTAGATTCTCCATATCACAACTGACACAGCAACAAGTACATTCAATTGCATCAAAATGACTAAGTTAAACGTCGCAATCGTCGGAACAGGCATTTTTGCTACAAAGGCCCATCTGCCAACATTGGAAAAATCCGAATATTTCACTCCTTACTCTTGTTACAATAGAACAAAAGCTAAGGCAGAGACTTTTGCTAAACTCAGCAGCTCCATCAATAAAGTCTACAATTCACTGGAGGAAGTATTCGAAGACCCAGATGTCGATCTTGTGGATGCACTTCTGCCTGTTCAATACAATCTTGATGCCGTTAAGTTGGCTGTCAAGCATAAAAAGAATATCGTTCTCGAGAAACCAATTGCCTCAAATCTAGATCAGGCCAAAGAAATTGTGAGCATCTCAAAACAACATCCCGAGATCACACTTGCTATTGCTGAACACTGGTGTTATTACAAGTCCATTTCCAAGCTCCAGGAATGTATCAAGAAGATAGGAAAAGTGTATTCCTTCACATATCATTCCACAGGTGCTTTCAACTTTGACAACCAGTATCTCGCTACAGCCTGGAGACAAAAGCCAGAGCATGTAGGGGGCTTCTTATCAGACGGTGGTGTCCACCAGCTAGCACTTCTTACTAGTGTCGTAGGTCATATTAAGTCTCTTTCTGCCCGCACCAGACAAATCAGAGAACAAAGTGGAACTGATGATATCGCGTATGCACTTGTAGAGACAGACTCCGGACTCATTGGTACTTTCACTTACGGCTCATCCTTTGGTAACACTTCCAAGTCGTGCTATTTCCAAATCTTAGGAGATAATGGTTCAATCTTCTTTGACTTCGGCCCTGGCAAAGAAGAATCAATCGTCCTAAAAGTAGGTGGTCTCACCGCTGAAACAGAGAACACCACATATACTTATGTGATTGAAAATGAGTTCAGATCGACTGAAAGAGAATTCGAAGTCTTGGGAGAAGCTCTCAAAACTGGCGATAAATCAAAAATTTTGGCTACTCCAGAATTCACTTTTCACCACTTGGCTATTGTTGATGCAATCGTAAAGAGCAGCTCTGGAGGTGGTCAACTTACTGAAGTTGTTTTGCCTTAAATTATGATCATTATATATCATTTTTATTAGTATTAGATATATTTCTTTAGAATAATGAAAACAAGAAAATTAAATTAGATCGTTGATTTGAGCATCGTCTGTTTTGTCATCAAAATCCCCAAGCCACTTTCTCACAAGAACTGAAGCTCCGGCAGAGATGATACTGAATCCTAAAATAACAACCAGCATCATGTTTGAATACTCGTACAATCTAGCAGCATCTGCTGGCCACCCAGAGTACAAAGCGTAAGTTGCTACAACTGATCCAAGGTTACCAAGTCCTGAAACTAAGGCAGCAGAAACGGCAGTACCAACATCTCCATGTTTCTTTGTCATAATCTCTGTACTCATGGTCATAGTGATAGGAACTGTAGGTCCAAGTCCAAAACCAGCGATTAGCAAACCAGCATATCTGTTCCAAGGACCATGGGAATATGTTGTAACAATCATACCAATAATTATGATCAACGTAGAACCAGAGAAAATGACTGGCCTCCATTTCTTGTATTTGTCTGCAAAAGGTGTGATTAGCAATATAGCAGCCAAATCAAACAACCAAATTGGAGCATAAAGTAATGAGACATTAATACCGCTGAGGCTTGGGTCATTGGCCCGGATCAGAGTAGTAGCAAAAACGGCCAGACCGAACCCCGTACCAACAACTCCGAAATACATCATAATTAGTGGCCATATTCTGATATCCATGACGATTCTAACCACATCCTTCCACCCCCATGTAACTGATTTATATCTAGCTATCATGTCTGCCTTATGGATTTGTCTCTCAGTAGGAGTCAGAGGTTGGGATGGTTTGAACAATCTTGTGATGGAAGTTGGCAGAATCTTATCAATAGTGGATGTATGCATACATCCACTCATTTCAGCTAAGTGAGCAGGCCTATCAGGTAACCACCAAATGAAAGTGAACCCAAAAAACATCGTCACACTACCATAGACAATGTAAAGCCATTTCCATCCTTCGTATCCTCTCACACCATCCATCTTTTGGAATCCAGCTGCCACCAAACCAGCTGCAGAGGCACTGAGCTGAGCAGCTGTGAAGTAATATCCGATTCTACGTGCAATCCTGTGTTCAGGATACCATAAAGATATGTAGTAAGACATACCGGGCCAAGTTCCTGCACCACAGACCCCTTCGATGAATCTAATAGCTATGATTCCTTGACTGTTCTTGAGAGCGGCATGACAAGTGAAAATCAATCCCACAGTAAAAACAATTCTACTGAGCCACACCTGAGGAGAGACTCTGGTCATGATCAAATTCATTGGAACATCAAAAAGGATGAACCCCACATAAGAGAGGGCAGATGCCGTTGAGATATCGTGGGAAGAGAGTCCTAGAGAGTCCGAGAGAGAGTGCTTTTCCTCGTAATTCATCGTCAGAGTGTTACCATAGGCAGACCCTCCAAAAGAGGTGAGAAAATATAGACACCACAGGGCAGGAATAATACGGAAATCCAATTTTTTGTAGATTCTATCCAGCTCTTCTTCTGTGGGGATCATATCCTCCTTGACGTCTATGTCCTTCTCCCTTTCGTCCCAAGAGTTAGCGTCAATTATTTCTCTTGATGTATCCATTTTATCACCAATAGTCACTGTTATGGGATGTATATTCTGATAGACAGAACTCCATAATTCGTTTAGTATCAAGGGAGTGAAAATAGGGATATTTATATTAAATAAAGAGGAGTGAAAAATTTAACTCATTTAGTTTTTTTCATTACTGTCGCTCATAAATTGAATCATCTTGAATCATCCTTCACCAGATTGTTCGCGCTGCTTTGGGCTGTTGAGATTTTCGATAAGGACAGGAACCTATAACAAGCAGGATATTCTTGCAAAAAGTCACATTTGTTGGGAAAGGAAGTGTTGAGTAGATCCCTGTAAAACAGGTTTGATAGGAATCAGACATGTTGAAAAGTAACTATGGTACTGGCTGTCATGACGATTGCCTAAACAGGAATCCACTCTGAAACCCAGACTAAATGAAAATTACGGAAATGTTGGACTATCAAATAAAATAATACATATAGAAATACAAACAGAAATTGGGATCTTCATTGGAAATCTATGTGAACACATAAAGTCCAAGATTGTCGATAGAGATGTCCGACAACAACAAAATGCTATTGGAAAGCTCCATAAAACAAGGTTCTGAAACCTAGAGTGATATTAAACAAAAGCTGGCATTCAAGGCGACTTCTTGAATACAGCCATCCCTATACATGTCTCCACAGTGGAGGGATATTTATCAGGTATCTCGGTAATATACACTAGTTGCGGAATATTCGAACTCGCACTGACCACATCTAAATATCGATTTATCAGTTGTTCTATATCGTCTCTACAGTAAACCATATCCAGGTTAGGGGAATACTTCCATTTTTCACCCTCATTAGCCGATCCTAGCTTGTAGAAATCTATTCGTAGTCTCTGCTTATCCGGTTCATTATAACACATTATCTTGAAAATTGTCTCTGATTCCTCATCGTTCTCACTCACAAAATCCGACACATCATTATAGTATAACTGCCCATCGTCCAGGCGCATTGTTATCATCCCAAAGGTTGCACCGATACCTGTTATTTTTGAGTCCTCCAGCTGTATCAAAAACCCGTTCACTCCAAACGGTGTCGTAGTGACATTTACTGAGCAATTGTGCTCAAACATAAACGTCTTCTGCTCCATCTTTAAACCGGCCTAATAAAATCACTGCACAATAGAATAGCTTACTGCTATGAAAAACGCACATAATCTGCTGATTCGGCCTTTGTTGTCCTCTGAATCGTTCAGATGCCCATGTCGAGTTCTTGTCATACCACATGATTTGATTATGATAATCAACTTTCAATGCTGACGTAAGCAACGGTGTACAGATGTGAGGTTTTCAGATTCTCAGACAGGGTTGCGTAAAACACGATGTTTTCCCAGTTTTGGGAAACGAATAACAATCTAAAAGGCTCGACGATTGTGATTATCGACCTCATTAGCCAATTGTCGCCAAATTTAACAATAAAATGTCATTTCACTAATACTAGAAAAGACAAATGTAAAGGTGTTTTCCCATGTTATCCCTGTTTCCTCAGTGGCGGAAACATTCAACATGTCTAACAATTTTTTCACATAAAACAATTCGCGTTTTACGTAATCTTGTTCTCAGGTCTGAGCACGACCTTGTTTTCTTCGTTACTATATGAAAAATTTGAGAGATAGATGCTAGAAAAGTCATGCTAAGATAAGAGTGGAAGAGTGGATACAAAGGAATCAATAAAGTCCTACCCATACAACAGACTATTATTTCACAAATTGCAGAATCAGATCTACAACATGTTGGGAAGTGAAATAAGGGGAGTTACCAGGGTCTTCACGAGACTAAACTCGACTATCTCGACATCGAAGAACACCAGAATGTCGACTGTTTTTCCGGCATTAAACGATGTGAAGAAAGAACAACTCTATGGAAGGGGCTTCAGAGATGTGTATTTTGTGCCGCGGACATCGAATGGAAACCTACCTGTTTACAAGAGAGTGAAGAGCCAAGCCACATACACTGAAATCAAGAGGGTGGAGGGCAGTTTGACCAAACTAAGAGATGACTTACAGAAATTATTTCCGGAAATCAACAAAAACGACTTTGCATGTGTGATGCAGAGCTCCACCATTAGAATCAAGGGAGATATCAGTAACAGACTCAAGAATTTGCTTTCGCAGCAGTTTTAAGTGTGGACGTGCTGGACGTGCTGGACTCGCTCCCATAGGTAAAGTTCGGGCAGTATCCGCAGCCTAATCTTATGAAACCGCCGTCCTGTTTCCGTCTTGAGTTCTGGTCATCTCTCTTTGTACATAGTTCATCCATATACATATATACAAATGTAAACGAAGAATCGTCGAGAAAGGAGGTGTAGGGATGTTTCACAAGATGAAATACAAATACTTCATATCCTGGGGTGTTAGAACCTGAGGGAGCAAAACAAAGAAGGTCTCCATAAGCATATAAAACAAAAATAGTTCTAGTCTGTGTGCATGGACGGCCTAGTTTACATGCAAGAAAATAAATCGTTGGATGGTGATGTCTTCTGTGGTTTCAATTGATCCGCTTTCCTCTGAAACGTCAAATGGAGCAATGGAAAATCCACCTTTGCAATATGACGAGAAGGAAGAAAGGATGGAACCTCAGGAACCCGAGAACGAAAACAACATAGGAGAACAGACGGCAGAGGTTCCTAATGAACATAATTTCTTCAATATCAAAAATCTAGGAGATATTGCTTCTGAAGATGCGGGATTAGCAGAAGAGGATAAGGGAACACAAGCTCTGAAGCATTCACATCCAGATTTTCCCAAACGAGCCTCCAGATTGTCAATATTTCAATTCAAGGGGAATTCAACTACTTCTCCTGGAAGTCCGATGTCTGCATTTGGAGAAGAGAAAGAGCGATTCCAAACAAAGTTCCTCAAGGGGCTTCGAAGGGCAGCAACAAAAGCAGAACATTCTCATCGCCCTTCGATAGCTGCACACGAACATAAAGACCACTCAACTGAATTGGAGGACAAGAGTACAAAGAAATCCGAGCAATTGGTTAGTTCAATGATGTTTGGATACCCGGTTGCTTTGAAGTTATCTACATATTTCACCCACGATGATCATGGGGTTAGAAGAGTACCAATGTCTCTTGAACTACTCAGTTTGACATTGACCGACATTACCACTAATCTACATACAAAAAAGAGAAGATATAAGGTTGACCTAGACTATGCTCTTGGTAATGCGCCCCTAAGATGGTCCCTCGAGAAGACGTCCAAGGATTTCACAAATTTGCATAATAAACTAAGACTACAGCTGTTACAAGAAAACGTACTGCTCATAAGCCACAAAGAGTTCGAACTTCCGAAATTTCCAAAATACAAGACTAATACAATACATACAAAATCTAAAATGTTGCATGAAAGAACAGATACCCCATATTCCGTTGTGGGGTCCACTTCACGATCGGTTAGGGCAGATGAAACCGATCAGCAGCCTGCAGATATATCAAGCTTCTCTAGGGTTTCAACTAGATCATCCCATAATTCTATATCATATGAAGGATCTGTTTCTTCTGCTCAGTCTAGCTTTAGGCGTCATAGTTTTTTTAGAAGGAATAGACCTGGCGAGGTTCTAGTAAACGAAAACTATCGAAATGAAATGCAAGGTTACCTTGACGGGCTATTCCAGACATTAACTTTAAAGGCGCAAGCAAACAAAGTATTTCAGTTTTTTGAACTATCACCCATTGGGGTACTTTTGTCTCATGAAAGTGGAAAAAAACGCAAAGAAGGATACATGATGGTTAAGACTACCGCAAAAGCTCAGGGTTGGAGAGTTGGCCATTTACGGGCAAGTGATTTAAAGGCAATGGTAGAGAGACATACGGCTAAATGGTTTATTCTGGGGCACAGTTATATCATGTATGTGGCTGACATGAATTCAACCACACCATTGGACGTTTTCATGGTTGATCGGGAGTTTACGATGTCTCTATCAGGCTTCGGTGATGCCCCTATTACTCTTCATAATATATCGGAGTTTGTCAAGCAACAACAAAAGGGGGAAGAAGATGAAGACGACGAAGATGAAGATGGGGCTCTAGAAGATATGAAAACAGATGGAAATAAGTCATACTTATCATTAACTCTGGAAAACTCTGAAAGAAAATTAAGTGTTGTGGGTAAATCCGCAAACCAAATGAAGAAATGGGTTGTGGCAATTAGTGATATGGTGAGAGATTCAATATGGTCTAATAATAATAGATTCAACAGCTACTTTCCAATTCGTGACAATGTTTTTGCTCAATGGCTTGTGGATGCTAGAGATTATATGTGGGCTGTATCTTCTGCTATAGAAATGGCTAAGGATGTAGTTTATATTCACGGCTGGTGGGTTACTCCAGAACTTTACCTCAGAAGACCTGGTAATGGTAATCAAGAATGGAGATTGGATCGACTCCTTAAAAGGAAAGCTGAGCAAGGAGTGAAGATTTTTGTGATTGTCTACAGGAATGTTGCGAACACGGTTACTACTGACTCACTTTGGACAAAACATTCTTTGTTAGACTTACATGAAAATATATATGTTTTGAGATCTCCTAACCAACTTATGCAGAATGTCTACTTTTGGGCTCACCATGAGAAGCTCGTTCTTATAGATCATACCATTGCCTTTGTTGGAGGTATTGATATTTGTTATGGTCGTTACGATACACCTGATCATCTTGTAACTGATGATTCTCCTTATGCATTTGAATCTGAGGTTCCACCCGAAATAGCAGCTAAAAATACCGCCTTGGATTATCAAATCTTCCCGGGGAAAGATTACTCTAATCCTAGAGAGAAAGATTTCAGTGACTTGAATCTACCATTCGAAGACCTAAATGATCGCGAGACTGTTCCAAGAATGCCTTGGCATGATGTACATATGGTCACATCTGGTCATATTGCTCGTGATTTATCGAGACACTTCACGCAGCGTTGGAATTATCTACTAAGGCAGAAAAGACCATCGCGGCCAACACCATTGTTGTTGCCACCAAAAGACTTCACCGATGAAGAAATTGAGAGTCTTGGAATATCAGGAACATGTGAAATACAAGTTTTAAGATCATCTTGTTCATGGTCTCTAGGTTTGCATGAGCCTGACCAAAGCATTCAAACTGCGTATTTAAAATTAATTGAGACAAGTGAGCATTTCATTTACATTGAAAATCAATTTTTTATTACGACACATGAACACGATGGTGTTGCAGTTAAGAATAAAATTGGCGATGCGTTGGTTGAGCGAATCATTCGTGCCCACAGTAATAAAGAAATATGGAAAGCGGTTATTGTGATTCCTTTGATGCCTGGATTCAAAAGTCAAGTCGACAGTAAAGAGGGATCATCGATCAGAGTTATCATGCAGTGCCAGTATATGTCTATCTCAATGGGTGAAACTTCTATTTTTTCGAGACTAAGAAGAGTTGGTATTAGACCTGAAGATTATATTCAATTCTACTCTCTTAGAAAATGGGGATATATTGGGAAAAAAAAATTGTTGGTTACAGAACAGCTATATATCCACGCCAAAACCATGATTGTGGATGATCGTATTGCTATAATCGGCTCGGCAAATATAAATGAAAGGTCTATGAGGGGTACCAGAGACTCTGAAATTTGCACCATAGTTAGAGACAAGGAGCTCGTGGATACTTTTATGGATGGAAAACCTTATAAAGCTAGCAAATTTGCACACAGCTTGAGAATGAGATTGATGAGAGAGCATTTGGGCGTTGATGTAGACTTATTGAGTTTAGTTGAAAGAAGATTTTCTCAGATAGAGAAGTTCGCATCCACTAAAGATGGATTGGGAGCTTCAACAATATCTTCTTCTGGAGACAGGGTGCTTTCGGCAATGGTTGAACTTGGAGCTAGATATGTTTTGGGAGTATCTGAAGGGACTCCACGTTTCAAGTCAATTCTAACAACATCAATTAATTCTGGAGAAAAACTGACTAACAAAATGATCGACTCCTTTAGCTCTGATGAAAGTGCCTCTTTTAATGACACTCTGGATCAAATTCCTTTTATATATTGTTTTAACCACAGAGCCGGTGATGCAAATGCTGGTATCAGAGATAAAAAGACATTCTCCACAGATTCGAGAGTTACTGAAGAAGCTCACAGAAGTGAGGTCAATGGTGTTGGACCAGATCATTTCCGCTCTGAGCACTTTGTGAATTCCAAGCTTAAGATCACTCGGAAATTGAAAGACTGGGCCAAATATTCTTCCTTGCAAGATCAAAAAGAGTTTTCCAAGCAGTTGCTACCAAATATAGAGGATATTATTGAATTCTTAAATGAGGATGACCAGAATGTTCCTATTGATACTTTGAATAAGGAAAGATGGGACATGTTGAAAAGATTGTATTATCGTCAGAAATTAGCTAATAAAAGAGAAGCGGAAACACGGGCGCAACAACCTGGAAGTAGTGAAGATGTCACTCACTTATCATCTGGAACCGATAACGTCGCCACTCCTGAGGACTTTAATGTGAAAGTTCCAAAGTATCCATCTCTGTCCCTTACCGATTCCGAAATTGACGAGTTTGATAAATATCTGTTACCTCAGAGTACCCAAACTTTAATAGATCCATATTCCTTTGAAGATCCTCTTGATATAGATTTCTATGAGGGTCTCTGGATGCCTCAATCATTGAGGAACACTATGATCTATCAGCTTGTCTTTCATATCCAGCCTGACGATTCAGTATTGACTTGGTCTGATTTCAAAATATTCCAAGATCTAAAAGAGGCCTTCATAATTCATCAGGACTATTCGAGAGGATCTGGTTCGTATGAAACTGTGCACATGGATAGTCAGGACATAGCTCCAACTAAAGAAGAATTGGAGAGAACATCAGAGGATACGAAACTCTATGATGTGAGCGCATCATCTGGAAATCATACATTTCAGCCACCTATGTCAGGCATATCTGAAGAGAGTAAGGAAGATATTGTACGGAATGCTATGAGAAGATCCAAGGTCGCACAACTTGACAGATTCCAAAGGAAAGCTGCTTCCATGCCAGGTCTTGCTTACAATGAGTCGAAAATGTCTTCCTCTATGGGACTTCAAGGTGTTTATGATTATGAGACTTCAGAAAAGCTTTTAAAATTGGTTGGCGGAAATTTAGTTATATTCCCAACCAGGTGGTTACAGAAAGAGGTTGAAAGTTCCAACTGGTTTTATACTGCTGACAAACTTCCTCCGGTCCAGATATATAATTGATTTTATGATTGCAGCATTTTGTCTTTAAAATTTGCTCAAGAAGTAGTTTTCCATACTAATACCGTCTCTTAACTCCTTTATCACATATTATGGAACTCTTCTAAATCATCCTTTAGTGTCTTCGCTCCCTTTATAAATCCCATTAGCCGTTTCTTTCTTAGGGCATTATAATTGTTTCATGCACGTCCTTCTTTATCTTTCTTCTGTTTTTGGCATTATCTATTGTTTTCAGAATCTGGCTTATCAGTTGTCGACACCCTAGGAAAAGTTGGACGAGTTGATAAGTTAAAAGAGAAGTAATCAAAAGTTTCAGCATAAAACATCTATCTCTACATATGCTGGGACGTTCCGAAGAAGAGGTAATTTGGTGGTAAGGTTTAGAGGTTTGAATGACACATGAAGAGCCTTTGGGTATATATTTAATGGCAGTGAAGCAGCAACAACTAGATTAACATAACTATGGAGCCCTCACTAGGATCCATGATGTCATCTGACACTGCACAGAAGTCTGGAGAAGGTATTACCAGTGAGACTCATAAACAAGATGGAGCTAAACTGGTACTAGCGGGTTCTGAAAAATTAGCTTCGCATCAACATCAGCATATGGAAAGGAGAGGTAGACAATATCAAGTTCCCAAGCGATACGAATATCAAAAAAACATTCTGAAGAACTCGAGAGAGTTATCTTTGGGTGCTGGACAGACTTCTTCCGGAATCGAAGCTGCATCTGGTGCTTCTCACATTGCAAGTTTATTTAATTCGGGTTTCACAGTTAACAAACTTAAAATGAGGGATGGGTCTACAAGATCAAATCCATCAGTTGCACACAGGAGAACATTATCACCTCTTTATCGAGTCCAGAGTAACCATAGTGATCACATAACAGATAAAAGGATTAATAATTTTCCTACTGCCGCACTAGGTGCTGGGTATGTTCCATCCGGAGTGAGTAAACAACATATCATGAACGCCTATAATGACTCCAAGGTATTTGATACTGTGCTTCCCTCTAAACGGCATTCATCATTAAACTATATTTTTGATAGTAAGGCGACGACAGATACGTTTTCCTCACCTTATTCGAGCCATGTCTTCTACAATGTGTCAGATAAAGATAACATTGCGAAGAAGTCTATTCTTATATCCAAACCGAATCCAAAAGATCATCAAGAGGTTCCCAGTTTTGTTTCATCTATATCTAAGATAAGCTACTATGAAACTGGAGATTCCAGTGTTTCCAAATATATTGAGACTCACAATCATGCAGGAAGCCGAAAACATATGACCTCTGCCTCAAGTATTAGAAGGACCGCCTTTATAACATCGATGGATAATTCAACTTCAAACCTAAAAGGGGGTTCATCTCTGATAAATTTGGACTCTTCTGATAGTTCCGATGAGCTAGATACTGAAGATGAGCATAGCAGCAAAGGTTCTGAAATCAGGAAAGAGCAATCAGAGCTGATAAACCCTTACCTAGATCCTTTTGCAGAAACAGAAACTTCTGATACAAGCAACCAAATATATACTGTTATGAACACATTGCCTATGAGGACGCAACACAGACAACTGGCTATCAAAGATTTAATTTCGAAACAACAAAGTGCAGGAAGTGCTTGGTTTGAATTTGCTAACTCAGAGAAAAAAGACACCAACCCTTTAGAAACATCCATTGAGGAAATCAATACAGAGAAACTATCGAACGTTTGGGCTAATGTGAGTATTGAAGAAAGAAATAAATATGAGCAGATTTCAAATGACCTGCGAAAGTTGAGTCTTTTCAACAAGAGGCCAATGATCGATTCGATTAGTCGATGCTTCCAGACTACTCAAGGCCAAATAAGACATAACAAGGTCAGAATGCATATAATAACTGCTGACAAGAAATGCCACCTAGATTCCAAAGGAAGGTTCAAGTCTGATTGTGGAAGGGACATTGTTCAGGATCTATGGAATGGGGCCAACGAGAGACTCAGAACTTCGACATAGTGACCACACACTAACGAGATTATAACTATAATAAATATTCATATAATGCATTATTAAGCATGAAAATCTAAATTCTTTTATTGATGATTACATAGATAGATGTTTATTCACATTCGACATACGATTGATTTCAGTCTATCGTATTTTCCCGTTCTCCAATCCGCATACGGACTGCCAAAATTTGAAGCATGTTAGTCAAAAGACGCCGATTGGGATCAGTAAATGGAAAAATTTGTCAAATTCAGGCCTTCTTCTTACCTTTTTGTGAGGACTTTATCAAAACGCTTCCAATGAAAACACCCACTAATGAAACACCTACTACCAATAGTAACACAGGACCCTTGATTGCATATTCTCTAGGCAAAAAGAATTTTTGGATAGCATTGTCAGACTCCAGAAATGGTAAAACAAATGTCCATATAGTGTAATATATGAATATTAAGTTGGCTAGCAACAACATAGATAGACCCACAGGCTTGTCCAAAGACTAATCATAAATGTTTTCGATTTTTGTTAGTGACTACTCAATTTTCTATCATCCAAGATTAACTTACCATCTCACTTTATTGTTTTGCTTTTGTATGGATTCTCAGCCAATAAGTTCTGGTTTAAATCATCATATCAAGATATACTCCCCATAATACAGGAATTCTCAATCTGCGTGTCAACTTTACAAACCTCAACCCACTATCTACAGTCACGTGCTGCGTGTAAAGGTGTTCAAAATTCATCCAGTTTTGTCTCCTGGATCTGTTAGGGGGTAACGGATAAGATGGAGACTCATATTTAATACTACAGGTTGATATTCTATCCTAGTGGATTACCGACATTCGTTTCATATATGCCATTTTAAATAATAATGGCATAACTCATTATATAATTCGACCTAGCTGAACTCATAACTGGGAAAACCGGTTCCACAAGGTTGGAACTCGATAATATCCTCAAAGCAAAGATGCTGGTCAAAAATAAAAGAAATAGTGTGGTTATATGGTATCATATGTATGTGTTTCCAAGAGTACTTTAGAAGATTGACCACTTCTATCGTTTCAGTCCTCTCGCGGGAAGAATGATAGATTAAGCCAGACGTCAGTCTGCAGGGCTCATTCATTCCGACAGTAAGTGTCTGTCTTTCTAAGTTCTCCTTCAAATTCTCGATAATAGCAAATTTCATGATATGGTTTTCTGGGAACCTTACCTCTATAAATTCCAAACATCTGACGTAAGAAACCAAGCCATTGATTTGAAATCTGGACTGAATTCTTGCATAGCAATGGGTGTGTGAGTTTTTCCATGTTCGAATCTCTTCTCCACTAGTAATAAAGTATTGATAACCTATCGGCTGGAAGGCGGTCTGAGGATTAATCATCTCTCCTGAACTTAGATGATCTTTAAAAATATCTCTTAGTTTTCGCACAGAGATCACTCGTTTATGTAGCTTATATTGAATTAGTTGGTGCCCCCTATTTTTGCTATCAAATTTCCATTTCCCTCCTAACTTCCAGAAATCCCTTTCAAATTCCTGGCCAACCTCGTAATCAGTATACCACAGACAATCCGAAATACTCTTCATTGTCAGCCGACTTCCAATAGTATAAATACCTCGACATTTAGCGTCTCGTATCCAAGGAAAATTAAGATCTTTAGAAAAGCAGCATGTCTCTCGTATGCCACCTAGTTTTTCGATAGTATTGCATGCATTAAGAAGGATATGAATAGGGATAGAGCTAATCTTTTTCAAACTCCTAATTTGTTTTGATAAAGAACTGAACTTCTCCAAGAACTCTTGTATCAGTTGTCTCAATTTCATCAGCCCCAGCCTAGAAATTTTATCTAAAGAAACTAGCTGAATGTAGCAGTTCAATTCTAACATCAATTGTGCCACGAATTTCTGTTCAGATTTAATCGATTCATCACTTCCATAAGTGATGTAATATACGGCAAAAAATAATTCATGTACTGTTTTCCAAGTCAGAGGTTTCAAGACGGGCATACCGTTTTTGAACAGGCCCTTTACTGTGGTGCTGTACATTACCGTTGGGAATTTCATTAGCGCTAGTCGGAATCCATTTAGTTGAGTGTTAAATGAATGCGACTCTTTGGCAAACAGTAATGTGTAAATACCCTTGGCGAATAGTTTATCATATAGCAAAGTCATGTCAGGAGGGAACGAGTCAGGAACCTTGATTGTGGATAACTCCGCAAATGATGTTACACCATTGCTGATTCCCCAAGTTTTGGTATCAGGTCCTTTCAGAGCAGCCACCATAGAAGCACTTGTAGCCAAATCACCTCCAATGACAGCGATGGGATGTGCACAAGAGGTAATTGAAAAAGACTTCTTCAACTGTACATTTATACCGTTTTTAGAAAGATCGTCAAGATCCCGAATTAACGGATCCAGAAAGTATTTGAGGTTGGCTTTAGGGATTGGAGAGGGAATCGCCATACATACATGAACCGATTCTTCCCTTGACCGTAAGTTGTAGGGAAGATTGTTTATGAGAAGTGAAACAAGCATGATCTCATTATCTGTACCAAAAATGCACTGCTCCAACATAACAGTTAGACAGATATCATGCTTTCCGGGGTTTGTGGGAAGTGAGTCTATGATTGTCCCATCACAAATCCCATCATAAAAGTCTCCCTTTTCATAAATAGGTCTCAACTGTGCTCTCGATCGAGGATTTCCTAATATAGTGCCAATTAAAGGTCGAATAGAGTTGAAAACAAACTGAAGTGTGGAGTCTCGTTTCGTTTTACACTCAGGACATTTATCGGCGGTAGAATACTCTCTCGTGTAGGCGATGCATTTGTTTCTACAAAAGGCGACGGAGGAATTAGACTGAAATCGACTGTTCCATCTCTTCAACGTAGTCGAACAGATAGTTCTCACTTCTTTGGGGTGATGGTCGTCTTTGAATCCCTTTTTTTTGTAGATCCGGTCAAAATTTTCGTACGACAAACCTCCACTCTGTGTCAAAAAGAACAGATCTCTTCGAACAGGATCATCCAGATCATTATTCTGGATCACTTCATCTAGCAGTTCTCGGATTTCCCTATAGTCTGTGCTGAAATGCCCAAACCGTGTTTCTTGTTTAACCAAGGTCTTGATCTCCGTTACAGATTTCTGCTCTATGAAATTTATCGTGTCTAAGGTCTCTGGACCCCCCAGTCCGGTCAATTCTTCGACAAGAGTAATATCACGCGTGAGATCGATCTCAGACACGTTGATTCCTGTCTCATTGGCCCTTGTCGATTCGTTCTGCCAGCTTGAATCCCCCACATCCCTCTCTGTCATGCTTTTTTCCGGCTCCCTCAATTCTCCAACGGCTCTTTCTGCCTCTGTTTACTCCGATACCGTTCTTCATAACTTCAGAAGATATTGGCTGATTATTTCCAGAAGGAAACAGAAAATATTACGGAATTGACCTACTTGATCTGATCTTCCACACCACCATACGTGATCCCTCTGATCCCTCTTATCACATGAAGCACAGATATTTGTTAGAGGTTACCCGGTTTTTGCGGGGTGGTGAACAGATGTGTAATTACCTCATCGATGACGTAACGGCACTCTGTGGTCCACAGAAGAAAATTAAGGATCCCGACTGTGGAAAAGGGTGTGCGGGATGACTGACCAATCAGTTTCGGACGCAGAATTGAAGAGAAATCATGGGATCTAAGACTCATTGATTTATAATAAAACACTTTTCGTCTTTGTGAATCATTGATGATAACCTCAAAGAATTCTTAGGTGTCTGTCTGAATTATTACATCCAAAATACAAATATGTCGCTCTTGAGAACTAGTATCAAAAACTCTGTCGTCAGTTCCAGATTCGGCGTTGCTAAGGCCTTCTCTCTTGGTGCTGTTAGAACCAAGGTCAGTTTGCCGGAGCTCAAGTGGGACTTCGGTGATCTTGAGCCTTTTATCTCTGGTCAGATCAACGAATTGCACTACACCAAGCACCACCAGACCTATGTGAATGGCTATAACACTGCCGTAGAGCAACATGCTGAAGCCAAGGCCGCTGGTGACGTCAAGAAGACAATTGAACTCCAACAGCACATTAAGTTCCACGGGGGTGGATATGTCAACCATTGTCTTTTCTGGGATAACTTGGCTCCATCAAAACAGGGTGGTGGTGAATTGCCAGCTGAAGACTCAGCTTTCTACAAAAAGGTGACGGAGCAATATGGTTCCTTTGACAACTTGAAGGCATTGACTAACACAAAGCTTGCAGGCATCCAGGGTTCAGGATGGGCCTTTATTGTCAAGAATTCCGAGAACGGTTCTATTGAGGTCATCCAGACATACAATCAAGACACTGCTACTGGACCATTCAAGCCTTTAATCGCCATTGATGCTTGGGAACACGCATATTACTTGCAGTACAAGAACGTTAAGGTTGACTACTTCAAGGCTATCTGGAACGTTATCAATTGGGCCGAGGCATCTAAGAGATTTGATGCTTAACTCTGACTTCAGTCACCAATATATTCAATCAACTTTTGAAATTTATGTCTTGAACCTATATATGTTCTTTATCCTGCTGACTTTATTTTATGGATGCTGACCACTTCTACGCCATCTGGTCGTAGACAAAATCCAACATACATATGATAGTTAATTAGCTGGTTTCTTTTTATAAGATATTTCATAAAACAGCACCAAAACCAAATGCAATCTTTATGGAAGTAATGTAGTAATCTTGGAAATTGTCACGAACTAGTTCTTCGTCGCCAATAGGCACTCCATTGAAGGTGACATCAAGTGTCGTTTCACTTTCACCTTCTTTAAATAGTAGTTCAAGCTCCGTGTAATGACCTTCCTTCCAATCCCTCAATCTCCAAAGCATCTTGATCTTGGAATATTGAACTAACTCCAAGATTTGACCTTGAATATTTCCACCAAAAAGTTCAAATGTAGCACCTACCTCAGGTCTGATATTAGGAGGAGATCTTGACCAAACAGCAACCCTCTCCGGTGATATGAAGGTCAAAAACAGTTGTTCGGCTGAAGTATTAAATATAGATGATAATTTTAATGTAGTTGTGTTGTATTTAGGAACCCCAGAAGAGCTCTTGGTAATAGGTTTCGAGATGGTAGATGAGCCTGTTTTTGACTTGTTAAACACTGTTTTCTCTTTAACAACAGTGTTGATTGCAGATTTACCCTGATTTTCAGCAGTTAATGCAGAATTAACCTGCGATCTATCAACCTGGATATCTGATCCGTGTTCCTTAATTAAATGATTACCAAACTGACTTAGAGCTTTTCTCAGCTTTGGAATCAAGCCAGAACGAATTGCAGATCTAACAGCCTCAATGGCACCAGGGTCATCATGGGCCACAAAGGATATGTCAAACTGAAACTCGTCAGAGGTGGTGTCATATGCAAGCTCTGGGATTGTAATTGTACCCTTGATCCCTTCAGAACCAGAACATTCGAATCCAAGTACCAGCTTCAGGTCGAAAAGGGATATAACCTTCCCCTTTCTCTGACAAACTTCCACATCTCCTTCCAAGTTTTTCAATTCTGTTATAGAAACAGCATCATTTCTGGAGGTAGTAGTAGTTGCTCCAACAAGATGGCTGTTGAAATATTCACGTGCCCATTCGATACAGTTCTTGTCTACCCAATGCCAGTTATTAGGATTATGTACAACCATTTTTCTTATTTATGATCCACTCTTTAACACACTATCTCTATTCACAGTCTTCTTGTTTCTTCAGGTCCCCTTTGTTCTCTTAATATGTCTTCAAATACCTATTTAGTTCACTCACAGACACTTTTCATATTAGAATCCTCCAGAAAGACAAAGTTATCCTGTTCTCGAAGGGAATTATCTATTGTCTGGTGCACGGATGTAATGATTATATAATCTACGATTATGCTACAGATCTGCTTTACAAAAGGTGTGGAGAGCCTCTGGTTAGAGGAATCCCTATCAAACCTGGGGCAATACGCACTGGAATTCAATGTTATGGTAATTAGTACAAGATGATTTAGATAATAAAAACTGAGCAACACCTAGTCATAGTTGAGACCCAAGTTGACGTGAACAGCCTTGTGTTGAGTGTACATGTCCAAAGCATAAGTTCCAAGTTCTCTTCCTATACCACTCATCTTCACACCCCCAAAAGGAACATGGATATCTGAATCTCCGTTAGAATTGATCCATACCATACCAGCTTGCAACTTGCGGGCAACATTGTGTGCCTTGATGATGTTGTTACAGAACAAAGCTGCGGCAAGTCCGTAGGTGGTATTATTTGCTCTCTTAATTACTTCCTTGGTTGTTGAAAATTTGGAAATTGCAACAACAGGACCAAAAATCTCTTCTTTGCAGATGGTCATGCTATCATCACAATCAGCAAAAATAAATGGAGAGCAGAAGTATCCAGGACCCTCATGAAACTTACCACTAAGAAGTTTAGCACCCTCCTTGGTGCCTAAGTCTACGTATTTCTTAACCTTAGCGTATTGCATGGAGGAAACCAAAGGACCAATAGTGCATCCCTCTTTAAATGGAGCACTCACCTTCGAAGTCTTTTCAGTGTACTCAACAAACTTCTCCAAAAACTTGTCGTAGATGGAATCTTGGATGTAGAATCTGGACGTGGAGGTGCAGACCTCACCCTTGTTCAAGAAGATTCCGATAAATGCCCATTCAATAGCAGCATCCAAGTCACAGTCCTCAAATACGATGAATGGACTCTTACCTCCGCACTCAAGAGTGACATTCTTCAGATTGGAGACTGCAGCGGCTTCCATGACCTTTTTACCTGTCAAAGTGGAACCGGTGAAAGCAATCTTGTTGAGATCAGGGTGACTAGCAAGAGCATTACCGGCATCCTTTCCGTATCCGGAAACAATATTCACCACACCCTTTGGAAGGCCAGCTTCTAGAGCAATCTTACCAAAATACAAGGCAGAAAGAGGGGTAACTTCTGAGGATTTGAGTACCACAGTGTTACCAGTAGCCAGGGCTGGAGCAAGCTTCCATGCCATCATGGCAAAAGGATAGTTCCAAGGAACAATACAGCCAACTGCACCTAATGGAGCAGGATCTGTATAGCACATTTTGTCCTTTCCTAGGACTTCAGTTCCGATGAATTGACCATGGATCTTATCAGCGAATCCTGCATAATACTTGAAAACTTCGTAGCTCTCTACGAGATCTCCACACAGACATTCGGCTTCATATGGCTTTCCATTGTCGTATGATTCAATGGATGCAATGAGCTCAGCATCTCTCTTAATGATCGAGGCAATTTTGTACAGATAATCGCCTCTTTCAGATCCACCAATTCCGGACCACGAATCATCATCGAATGCTGCAACGGCCGCCTCAACAGCCAGATCGATCTCCTTCTCGGATGCCGCATAAACAGAAGTAATTACCTTTTCCGTTGCGGGATCAATTGTGTCGATAGTTGTTTCTGTCTTTATCCATTCGTTGTTAATGAACAGTCCCAGTGGCTGTTCATACTCCTTTCCATTGGGAGTGGTGATCTTGGCAAATAAATCGCTAGAAGACATCTCGATTCGTCAGATCAGCAGTAGTCTATCAATTGCAACTTCAAAACACCAAACAATGTCTGTTTTCTGGTTCAGTGGACTGTTTTTGGTACAGCACACAGTTATCCTTTTATATTTGACATTGTATCTACGTATCGCATCTGCTTCAACCATTCTTACTCCCTATTTGATAATTCTATCTATCTGGATCTATCAGATTGCGCTGGACCAAATACCTTCCTAAATAGGAAGGTCTTAAGCTCCAGGTTAGCGGAATTTTGCAGCAGAATCCAGAACCATTTCGACCAGTCGATCGACTTCTTTCCTCTTTTCCAGGGGGTAAAAAGGCCCCTGAAAAAAAGGTTTTGCGCTTCCTTCTCACCAGCGAATCGCCTGTCAAAAAAAGGCTCCTTATTGTGCTGTTTGTTTTCCGAATCTTTCTTGGTACCGTCTGTACTCTGTCTTTGGAGCAAATTCCACTTGGTTTCGCTATTTCCTTGGATTGGAATCTCATAGCTTTCTCGACCGTTTGGCTTCTTAGGACCCTAATCTGCCTTCGTCTTGAAATATTCCCCTATTTTAGGTCCACGTTTCCCGGCTTTAGAGATCCGGCCTTTGCCCCGCGAACGCGTTTTCTGGCAAACAAATTACGGAATGCATGGAATTGGATAATGTTAGTGCAATCGGGCTTTATATCTCTAAATAGACCTATTATCAGGTTACTTCCCTAACATTAAGATGCTGCACAAAGGTCTGCCCTGATATTTTCTGATTTGGGCCGAACCGATTGTATTTGGCGGAATAATCAAGGCACTACAAAAGAATTTTCTTAGTCTTGATCTTTTGGAACGGGGCTTATCCTCATTTCGGTGTTCTGAGTGAGACAAACTATAAATAAAAGCACAAGCCTGGAAGTGAGCGGTAAGGTTCTATTTTTGTTTTTTAGCATTGATTTCTGGGTGTTACAAATTCTAATGCAAAACATTGGATCTTGAGGATAATAATGGTCAAATTAATATTGATTGGTCTCGTTCTTTCGGGACTCGGATCAGCATGGTCACCCACAGATTCCTACGCGCCTGGTAGAGTGGCCTGCCCATCGTATTTGAAAGAGAGCAATTATAGCACAGATGAGGTCAAAGGTCTGACCAGAGCTGCAGTGACAATTTCAGATCGTGAAGCAGACTGGATTGCAGAACGTGATAGCATCACTAGGGAGAATCTAAAATGGTTCCTAGATCTGGCCAATTTGACGGATTTCAGCACAGATGATTACTTGGATGAATTGGATAAATTGAGCGAGACCAACTCGTCTGTTTTGTCCGTTCCAAGAATTGGATTGGCCTTCAGTGGAGGTGGTTACCGTGCCATGTTGACCGCTGCCGGTGAGATCTCTGGTTTGGATGAGAGAACAGTTGGTTGTGAGGATCACGGTTTGCCAATTCTCTCCTCGGTTTCCTACATTGCGGGATTGTCGGGAGGATCGTGGTTTCTTTCGTCCCTGGCCTTTAACAATTGGACTTCGGTTCAGGAAATAGTGGATCAGAATGGTCAGGATAAGGCCATTTGGGATCTAGAAGACTCTATCCTTTCTTCTGGCGGTATATTCAGCACATTGCATTATTGGAGCAGCATATCCGATGATCTCAATGCCAAGGAAGATGCAGGGTTTGATCTCAGTTTGACCGATCCATGGGGAAGAGCTCTTTCTCATCAATTCTTCCCTAACTTGAGTGATTATGGTGCATCAATGACATTTTCGTCCCTCAGGGATTTCCCGGTTTTCCAGAACCATTCAATGCCATTCCCAATTCTTGTTTCTGACGGAAGAGAACCAGGTACTTTGATCATCAGTTCTAACTCGACAATTTTTGAAATTAACCCATTCGAATTGGGCTCTTGGGATCCCTCTCTTTATGCGTTCACAGATATCAAATTCCTTGGTACCAACGTTACCAACGGATTCCCAGAGGATAATGACACATGTATTGCCGGTTTTGATAACACTGGTTTCATGTTTGGTACCTCGTCAACTTTATTTAATCAGATCCTTCTTCAACTTAATTCCACCGGCATCACTGGAACTCTTTATGATATTCTTAACTATTTCTTGGAGAATATTAGTGAAGATGATAACGATATTGCTGATTACACGCCAAACCCATTCTACAAATCGGAGTGGGCCGAAGTCGAGAGTATCGTCAACGCCGAAGAGTTATATCTGGTAGATGGTGGTGAAGACAGCCAGAATATTCCTCTGTATCCATTGCTGCAGCCTGAAAGACAGATCGACGTAGTTTTTGCATACGATAACTCTTTTGACACGGATACCCTCTGGCCAAATGGAACTTCTTTGGTCGAGACATATAGAAGACAATTCTCAACTCAAGGTAACCATACCGCATTCCCATATGTTCCAGACCAGGCCACTTTCTTGAACTTAAACTTAACTGCCAAACCGGCATTCTTTGGTTGCTATGCCTCTAACATGACCGACCTCCTGGAGGAGATAGGTACAGATTATGTTCCACCTTTAATCGTCTATTATGCTAACAGACCATTCTCCTACTACTCTAACACATCTACCTACCAGATGTCCTATACCAATGAGGAAAAGTTAGGAATAATTCAGAACGGTTTCGAAGTCAGTACCAGAAATAATCTGACTTTGGATGACGAGTTCCGTGCCTGCATTGGATGTGCAATTTTGCAGAGATCAAGAGAGAGACTGGGCTACGAGATTGGGGATCAGTGTCAGAGATGTTTTGATAAGTACTGTTGGGATGGTACCCTAGACTCCGATACTTCTTCCATTGCTGTCAATTTCACCAGTAACGGAACCACCAACGGAGACGAGGAAACAAACACTACTTCGGGAAGTGTTTCTGTTATTCTAGCTAGCCAAAATAAGGTCTGGATGATTGTCTCTTCCTTGCTACTTGTTTCTTTGGTGATCTTCTGATTTCATTAAATTGTACCATAGCTTTATCAACTTTAGATGAAAGTACATTTTTGCTTTTTGCTCAATAGATATGTCAATCGTTGTTTTGTATCACCAATATGTATTTGCTTTAACAAATTATAACAAAGCAATGGTAGGTCTCAGATGAATCAGATTATGTAACCAGATTATGTAACCAGATTCATATTGGGTTACACTTCAGGTGAGTCCAGCATAGGATACGAATACGGTAGCACGAACTTCGTTTGTTGACTAAATAATAATTTTCATTGCTGCTCCTACTCCGATCATGGGAGCAATTGAGGCTTTAGGTACAAAATACTACGAAATCAATTATCAGACTATACTCGATCCGAAGATTAGATCAACATTTTACTTAATCGATTAGGAAGTTGAATAATCTGTCGGACCTATGTAAGGATGTATGACGATTACATAAGTCCGCTTTATCAGATACCTCTCTGGTATAAAATAGCCTAAAGCTCATGAATGAGATCCTCTCATCCATGAAGCATAGCGTCTATATATATAAGAATGAAGCATCTTCCTTCATTATACTTGCTTCTTAGTCTCCTTCAGAGAGTAAGAGGGGCAGCAGAAGATTCTATACGTACAAAAGATTACGATAGATATATTATAGGTTATTAGAGAATATAATTCCATTGGTTATATCCTAGTTCTTTCTAACTACTCATAAGTAGAATATTAACTCAGACTTTGTTCATCTAGGACTGTGATTAACCTTGTTTAATACACGGGGTTGACTCAGAAGAACATAACATTTACACGCGTGATACGGGACACGTGATTTTATTGGTTGGTAAAATCCTTACACCACACTTTATAGTCTGATAATCTCAAACCCTGACTAAATGAACTGACCAGGAGGTGAGCCATCTTCAAATGTCCCATGTGGTTTCAGAGATTTGTTATCGGATGTCAATGCCAACGGAGCTCTATAACGACTAACTTCACAACTGACCACCAAATGTCCAATATTATCGACATATTTACACCTCCTCCGTCCAGACCTCTTACACCAGAGGAGTCTCGGGATTGCCTTCCTTGTCAGGTCATGGCTTCATTAGGTAGCCTTGGTGCCGGATATTGGTTTGGGTCGGGTTTACTATTCAGGGACGATACAGACTTCAAAAAGAACCCTGTATGGTGGAGAAATACAGTGAGAATGGGTGGATTTGGACTGATACTATTTGGAATCTATCGTGGTAGCCAGGGATGGCTCTGGGATACTAATAGAGAGTACAAGCCAGTAAGGTTTTTCGGTCAATAATGATAAGATGTCTAGTGGTTACATATGTATATAGCTTTGACTGTTGATATTAATAGAATAAGAACCCTTTTCCGCTAGCATTTCCTCCAATAATCCAGTTCTGTGTAGGGTGGAAGCAACAGACGGCAGGAACAGAGGTCATATTGGAGTCTTCAAGATGCGCAATTTGGATTCCATTTCTGTCAAAAATGTCTATACTTCTCTTCATATTAGCAATCACAAACTTCTCCACCTGGTCTGCAGGGTTCGATTGCCACTTTGCCTTCAAGATAGACACCCACCTTCCCGTCTGACAGTTGTGTCTGAGAGTGCTTGCAGGCTTTAAATTGTTAATGATTCCTGGTATTCCGTCATCCTCTTCAACTAAGGGCGTGAACACATGTGTAGAGCTTAAATTGGAAGTATCTCCAAGCTGAAACACATTGATAGTATCATCATATCCATTACAAACAATGTCATTGCTGCCATTCCAGTCAGCAGTGCTGACACTGAGTCTACTTTTGTAAGACCCCATACAATGGGGGGAGTATGTATCTTTGTAATCTGACCAAGAAGAAGGTCCTGTGTTTCTGAGATCCCATATTCTCATAGATCGATCTAGGGATGCAGTGACTATCTGTTGAGAGAAGTTTGGGTTCACTGCAAATGAGCCAATCTTCTTATCGTGCAAACGTAGAACGGTCATATCAAACCTGTGTTTTGAAGGTTCTCTGATGTCAATAGTGGAGAATTCCCCTCCAAGAGTGGAGAAATAGCAGACATTTGGGTCTATGAAATGGATATCTGATATTCCCATGGCATCCCCATATTGGTCATCAAACTCTAACACTGACGACGAGACTCGTTTCTCGAGATCCAGAAGACGAATTGATCCATCATAGGAGCAACTAATGATTTCTTGTGGTCTTTCGACTCTGATCTGAAAGCTGGGGATATTTTTGCCGTGATATCTGAAATGTGAGATTTCCGGCTCAGCTTCAGAGTCATCATCTATCGACCAGATTCCCATTTCCCCCGAAGTGTCACCTCCAATTGCGACCTTCTTGGAAACAGATGGATGCCATATTGTTGCCGTTATTCTTGCAGATGCAAGTCTTACATCATTGGGATGGAACTTGTCGTACAATTCCAAGGAGTCTAAATTATCTCTGATACTTGCAATCTCTTTAGAGGTATCCTGTTTTTTTATTTTCTCGTAAAAATCCCCCAACGAGATGGCTTTTCCGAGTTTTGATAGTTTATCTAGAATGCTGTTGTTTGACTCTTCATCTTTCAGAACATCGGAGAGCTTTAGATCACCTGAAAGTCGGATCCTCTTGAGTCGCTCCATCTCCTCTCTTTCTTGTTTCTGTTTGTACAGCTCCTCATTGAACTTGTTTTCCTCTGACGAGTCTATCTTCACCCCTGCTAATCTGCTTGATCTCCGTGTCGGCAACACAGTCTCTTTCTTGACTCTTTTCGCTGTTTTTGTCCCATGGCTCTGGCTTCTCTTTTTGTCGCTCTTTTCACTAGGAATCTGCTTGTTGAACTCTTTGGCAGCCGAATCCAGGTTCAATTTGCGGAAAAGCTCTTTATTTCTATTGATATTTTGTTGTCTCTGTTTTTCAAACTCGGAAATTGCTGCCATTTTGTCTCTCAAGCTCTTTTATATATCCTTTATGAACTGTCTGGCCGGTCTTCAATAGTAAAGTAAAAGATTAGATACGCGTACTTATTTTTTGGCGTGACATAAATAATAATGCAATATAAGGAGCTCTTCTTCCCAATTATTGGAAATAACAAGATTTAGAACTGCAAATTGGATCATAAAAGCACAAAATCAGAATCGACTACCAAGAGGATGTTCAGAAGAAAAGGAGGTGACAAAAAAACGCCTGTGAGACCATCAGCTAGCTCCCGAATAAAGAAACCGAAAACCAAACAAAAGACCCCAAAACCCTTGTTTAACATAAAAAGGAACAAACTTCGGAAAAGGGACACAGATCTCAACGTCGCCATATCTCAGGAAAGCAACAAAGAGGATGATAGAACATTGATCAAAGATTCACAAACTATCTTTAGCGACGATGAAACATCCCAGAATTGGTCGCAAATAAACAAGACTTCAAAAAGACGAATCCGTTCAAATACGCCGGCCACACCAAAACGAAGTCAAGGCCGCCCTCCACAGACCAGACCTTCAGTTGTTCCAAATGAAAATTCCAATGATAAAGGCCCCGTTGGTCTTCAATACGCAATCAATGATGTTAACGATAAAGACTTATCGGCATCAGAAGAACAGGAGTTCCTCAATAGCAACAAGAAAAACCCAAACGTCTTGCAAGAATACAGGGCTATAGTTTCCAAAAGATTAATTCGGTCAAGATGGACAACTCTTCCCACACATATTATCTCCTACATTGAATCCATCCTGGAACTCTACATTGAGGATACCATTTCTCAGATCAGCTTTAGAAGTAATAGAGACAGACTGGCTTTCCGCAGTCTAGTTAAAGACGAGCTCATAACACCCTTATTGAAACAAATGAGAAGACAAAAACTTCCTCCTGGTATTAGGGAAAGGCATCTTGACCAGCAGGAACTGGATAGTGAAAATGTCAGGCTTGATTCTAATTATAACGCTAATCTTCGACAGCTGGAGGCGCTGAAAATTCAAGAGCTCAGAGAGATATCCCAATTGAAAAACGAGCAAACTTACTTAAATAAGTTCGAAAAGCATCTCATAAAACACGAGAAACTTATGGAGGAGGATTTAAAAGGAACATCAGAACTTTTAGGAATTACACAACATAACAAAGAAACTCCATCAAAGATCGATGACATAAACCTACTCGACAATGAGAGCGAATATCAAAATGTGGAAGGTAACAAATATGACCCTATACAAGATACGAAACTCCATGAATCGCTTGAAACATTAATCAAGCATCTTAACTCTATTTCGAAAAATGTTGAGTCACTAGATCCTATTCTGGAGCTTCTGGACAGAGTAAATACCATTCTACAACTGATTTAGTTAAGAAATTGAGATAAGATATTATATCTATATTAATTATAATTGTGTTTTACCGCAGACGTTGTACTATGAAGTTGACTGTCCTAGTAGTTTACAAATAAGGGAAGATCATCCAGAACAATACTCTCAAAATCCAAGATTTTAACACCCTCTGTGCCCCCAAAATCGTAGATCTTACTCAAAAGAGCGTTTGAACGGAATGCTGGAACCTTTTCGCAAACAGTACCGATCGTAATATGAGGATGTGGATTTCCCTGTTGAATCTGTTGAGTTTTGTTTTCGTTATTGTTATCCAGAATGCATAGTACCTGCACCTTGATACACATCAATTCTTGGTCCCAGCATAGACTTTCAAGACTAATGGATGCTTTATATCCAGACAACAAAAATCTGCTATTCTCTTCAATTTTCCCATTACCTTGAATTTTGACCAAGTTGTCTTTAAAGATAATATCGTTGTATTTTCTCCAGACGGGTTTTAATAACGATTTACCTCCTGTGGAGCCTGCATGAATCATTGTAACGTGAAATTCGGACTGGACTCTATTTGTTGATTCCAAAATATCGTATAATGAACTAACTGATGATATCAATGACCGCACCTTAGGTAACAGTATTTGAGGGTCTATTTCAATGCCAAAGTATTGAGGCTTTCGCATCTTGATACTTGGAGATTTCATTATCTTGCGAACAGTTGCACGGTAGCTCAAAGCCACTTGGAAAGCTTCATTAAATTGTTGCTCTGTTGGTTGTTGTAAGTCTAAGTCAGGAGCAAATTTAATCAGTTCAGAAACGATTTTCTTCGAATTTTCTAAAGACGAATTTGGAGACACAGAATCCAAATGGATGATATGATCAAATCTTGAATCCGGTTCTTTCTTAGCATTAACATTTTGGAATCTCTGGATGAACCCTTTCATTATCATTTCAGCCTTGTGGGAACCATCAGAGTCAACCTTTATGGTCTCATGATTGTCTCCTCTAGCCAATACCCGTTCTCTTGTGACCTCCCATAAGTTAGCATCTGTCTTTATTGTGTCCCCCCAGAAATCGAGACAGATGAATTTAAGTCTTGACTTGGGTATTAACTTGTTCAAATCATTAAAATAATTGAATGTTTGTGCTCGTTCTATAGCCTTGTGATTATTTCTGTCGATGATTCCGATTGGTTTATGGATTAGAATCTCTAAGCATTTGGCAACCTGTTTGTCCTTTATCGGAACCGGTATCTCATCGCTCTTGACTACTCCTATTAGGTCAGGGTACAAATTTGCAAGAGTGAGGCAAGTAGTTGATTTACCGCAACCTATTGTGGCAACAGTGACAAGGACATAGCGACATCGTTGGTCTTCTCCAAACCTCATTAATTTGATATCCTCTTCTAGCTGTTGTACTGATACTTCATCCTCGATCATTTGCAATCCTGTCTTTGCTTTGCTTTCCATATAGCGTTTTCGAAGACTCACTATCCCTTTATTCTGTATGAAGTCTTGCTTGAGCTGTGGGGAGGACTCAAAAAGAGGAATTATAAACTTCAGGTAGTCCATGCAGATTAATTTGTGTTTTGAGAATCGTATGTTATCGTACCCAACATCGAGATACTGCTTGGTAACCTCTCTCAGTTGCCTATACAAGAGGTAAGGTTCATCGAACTTGTATTTAAAGAAAAAATCACCATTATCCTCCTGCCGGAAACATCGAATAACAAATCCTTCGATTTCCTCTCCGTTGTATATTCCAGTTTTACCCACCTCCTGGATAAATTGCAGGGTATCCTCGAATGAATTAAAACCAGTTGAAAATATCTTTTTAAAGCCAAAGTGATCGGCAAATTGTTCAACTAGTTGCATGGGGTATGTCTTGAACACAGGTATATTCAAGTTTAGTCCGTGCAGATAAAGTCCAGCCCTGTCTCCTTTATATTCCAGGACATGCTCCTCAAATGAATCGTCACAAAACTCGGCTATTGCAGTTACATCAAGATGATGCAATGTCAATGCAAGATCTGTAGAAGAAATGTCATGATTATTCAATTGTTTTTCTAGAGCTACCTGTGCTGCAAGAGCATGATTTTTCTTAGATTCACTCAGATCTGGTCTAAATCCTGTAGAATGTTTAGAACAAACAACCAAGGTACCATCTTTGAGACCAGAAACAAATACGATGCATCCATTAGCTTTCACACTCACTGTGTATGGCCCTTTTGTATCCAGTGAGAGTCTTTTTTTAGATACCTGAGAAATCTCGTCCAGATTAAAGAATTTATCATATCCTCTGCAGATTATTTTATTTCCACTGGTGAATAACCCTCGTGCATTTGTTGGCAAATTCACTTTGCTATTTGAATAGTCCCATTCATTGAACTTCCAGCTGTCGATTACCACCTCTGAATTGAATATATTGTTGGAGAATTTCTTGACCCACCCTCTTTTTTGATTGGAAAGTGTCAATTTTTGCAACGTTGACACCAGCTCTTCGCTTTGTTTTCTGTATTCTTCTTTCTCATTATCGGTTAGTATTATTGGATTCATCCATTCCATGTTGTTCTCTCTGAAATATACAATGCCAGTGATTTACGAAAAGAATACATATGAATAATATATAACTATCACAAACTTTTTTATTCTCGATAGGCCATTTCAAAATGGAATATTACAAGGAATTTGACTAAGTTAAGTATATATAATTGAAAGTTGGATCCGTGAAATGGCCTCAAATTTGCATATTAATATATTCACAGACACTGGACATCCATATTGGCACCATTTACCCGAAATTAGAACGATCATCATCGAAATATCCAGTATTATATACAAGAAAATATTCGTATCATAAACCTTTCTAGAGTAACTCACAGCTAGTCAGCTGCAAATGGCTTGATATTCGTTAAATCATTGACTCCCTTTCGAATAAATTCATAGGTCATCAGAGTCACAGAAGAACTGCAACTAACCTTTACTAACCTCGGTAACCATCCACTCCAGAACTTCTTCACTCCTTCCTCAACGAACATCTTGACCACACAGGTCATGATATCTCTATAGATTATACGGTAATCTCTGGTTTGCATTCTAGTCTTCACAACATCGATCGGCTGAGTTATAGTAACAACAGCACAGGACGAAGCAAATCCCATTCCCATTAATTCCAAATCAGTGATCGAGTTCCTCGTAGGATCAATAAACTGTTGCAAAAAGTTGTAAGTTGAAAACCACACCATGCTGTTCATTGTCTGCTTGAAAACTGTTATGAGTGATGCTTGTTTGAATCCAGACAGTCCCTTTGTCAAATATATCTCTTTCACAGCTCTGAAAAATGTAGTCGAGGGATGCTTTCTGTAAAAGTCAACATATTTTTGCCTTGAATCGAGTGGAATCGTAGGTCGTTTCGTAATCTTAGACTTATTGTCCTCAAGAGTCGAATATTTGGGAAGTAAAGTCTTGTATCCTTGGGTCATCATGGAATTCTCAATCATTCGTGTCTTGATGTTTTCAAACGGAATCACCCAAAATGTCTCAAGAAACCCGGTCATCAGTCCAGCAACAACAACTCTTGGTGCAGACGTCTTGCCGTTCTCTGTAGCCATGAATTCAGAAAATTTGTTGAAGATCAAAAACCTCGAAGAGGCCTTCAACGCATTACCAAGAGCTAAACCTCCACATCCAATAAAATACTGTCTTATAGATGTCAGTGGAAGCTCTGCATTTTGCTTAAATTTAACATTATTTTCTATTTGAGATACTGTCTTGAGATACTCAAATGGATACGTCAGCACTGTTTGTGCTATTCCAGCTCCTGAACCAGCAATGATAGCAGTCAACAAATTGGTTTCGTCATTGTAACTTGGCGGAATTGGATCCATTTTCAGAGATTTTTCCACTCACCCTCGGCCTATTCACAACTCATCAGCTCTAAGGATTAAGAATCTTCTGTTAGCGTGTAGTGTCACTGATTTCTTTCTCTATTTGATGTTTCAATTCAAATGATTCTCCTTATAGCCATCAACTACCTTAGATATAGAAATTTTGAAAGATTATGTAAGTGAGACTATCGACGTTGAAATTTCAACGTCGAATACGAAAATGATTTCCTCAACTAGTGTTTCTGGCATTATTCACTATGATAGCACATGGCTGATATCGTTGGCATTCAGATAGCGAATCGCATATTAAGGGTCTTCTGATAACTAAACAGGATGAGTTATGCTATAACTGCGATTTCTACAAGATCGAACTTACCGGGAAACCTTATAGACCAAGTTTCGAGGTTAGTTCCTGTCAAGATCTGCCAAGTGGTAGATCTCAGTCCAAAGAAGGCAGTAGATTTCAAGCTAGATATTCTAGATAAAACTGGAGATGAACTTCAGAAGCTAGAGGTTCTCATAAGTAATTCAGTGAAGAATGCAAAGATAGAGAATGTGGACCTGGTGTTTCAAAAAGATGACTTAGTTAGAAAAGAGAAAAAACTGATAGTCTTCGATATGGATTCAACTCTCATTTATCAGGAGGTCATTGAGCTGATTGCAGCACAGGCTGATGTTGAGGTGGAAGTTGCAAGGATTACCACGGCGGCAATGAATGGTGAGATCGATTTTAAAGAGTCTCTGCGCAGACGCGTACATCTTTTAAAGGGGATTCATTCTGCTAATCTATGGAATGAGCTCAAGAAACAGCTCAGAATCACCAAAGGTGCTAGAGAATTATGCAAGTATCTGAAAAAACAGGGATGTATATTGGCTGTTTGTTCTGGAGGATTCCAACCCCTTGCTGATTACATCAAAGAACAACTTGGTTTGGACTATGCGTTTGCAAACCAGCTAAAAACAGAGGTTACATCTGATAGAATAGAGATTCTCAGTGGAGAAACATCAGGAGAGGTTGTTGATGGTTTGAAAAAGAGAGATCTTTTAGAGGAGCTGGCCCAAAAACATGGCGTTGATTTGGAATATGCTGTTGCTATTGGTGATGGAGCAAATGATCTTCCAATGATGGCTAAAGCAGGATTCGGTATCGCCTGGAATGCTAAACCTAAAGTTCAATTAGAGGCGCCTTCTTGTCTCAATTCAGACTCATTGAAAGACGTTTTATATATATTCGGATACACTGATGCTGAGATTGATTCTGATGCTGGACGCTGATTTTGTTAGTAATAGATAAATTAGAAAGGGTATTTATACTGTTATATAATTAATTTTCCCTTTACAACCCCCATTATTCCATTAAGAAGAAGGACTTCATCCCCTTCCTTTACTAAGTTCTTTTGTAAGGCGCCTTCAAAGATCGTCCCCGTATTCAACAGATATCTTCTGGTAACACCACTCAAACAGCCAGTAGAAAGAGCAGGGGTGGTCCACCTTTTCACAATCTGTCCTGTCATTGGGTGTTTATCTTCCTTAAGAATTGCAACGTTACAAATCGAGGTCTCTGTAATCTGCCCCGCATGGTTGAACAATAGCACATCCGACCTGGTAGCACCTTCTGGAATTGATCTTGAACGAGCTTTGTCATAGTGGGGTCTATTTGTAGTTTTAAATGAAGTGAATGGGGATATCATGGTAGGTTCTGAATCTAGATACACTTTCCAATCAGCAGAGCAATTCACATCGAGATTTAAAGTAGATTCTATTGGAACAAATTGAAACTTGATATCTCCGTCTCTAAATCCCAAAATTCTCACCTTATAGCATTGAGATTTGTCAATGCTGGTCATTGAATCTGTGAGATCTGTCAGAAGACCCTGTTTGTTCAATTTTGGCATTCCAAATTTGAAGAACTCGTTCGTCTCGTTTAGTCTCTCAAGATGGTATTCAAAAAGAAAAAAAAAAGACTCATCTAATGGATTCTGTTTGTATGCTTCTGTAAATCCGAGCAGACCCTTGTATAATGCTGGATCATATCGCATCGTACTCAGAATCTCGAATTGACAATTCTCTATATCAAATGGGATAGCTAAATCCTCTGCTATAATAGCAGCTGCGATATGTTCGATTTCCTTATCCGACTTTTTTGAAGTCATGTCTTCCCATGTAATCCAGCTAGTGAAATTGAAAGAAACTAACTATAGAGCAATTCCAAGTCTGTTTGTTCAATAATCAGCTTGATCATCCTGAAACCTCAGATATTCGATGTAGTATCTTGGGGGTCTTTAAAACATGGCTGTGAAACCAAAAACTAGTTTCTCTTTTGTGATTTTAACATCTCTGCACCACTATCGGAGGAATCAACAAAGCTATATAAAGGGACCAATTTTAAGGTGTTCATTCCAGAATATAATGAACAGATGATACCTATAGGGAAGTCCTGAGACTTATGGGATGTTTATAGTATCTAGACATTAAGCATATATTATGTCAGCAAAACGGCCTCCTCCTGTGAAACCAAAAAAGATTCCACCCGCTGTGCTGGCCAAAAAGCCTGAGCTAGCTGGCGTTACTTCGCTGTCACCAAAAAAGATCGACACCGTCACCAATGCCATCGAGCCAGAGATTAAGTCTCAGGCTATGGACTATGGTGGAGAGGAATTCATTTCATCATTAAAGGGCAATCTTAAAAAAACAAATAGAGATTGGAACAAATTGGAAAGCCAGAAAGCAAAGGAAGCAGATGGGCATGATGAACAGGATCAGTCTGTCGGTGCCAGCAAACCAACAAAAGAGATCACTATCATTAGACCTTCGACTTCTCTGAAATCGGAGCCACAAGTTACTACACACAAGTCATCAATACCTGCTACTCCTAAGAAACTGCCAGGTCTCGGTGGGGACGCTCTCTCACCATTGAAACCACTTAGTCTACAAACTAGTAGCTCTGAGACAGAAGAAACTACAAGATCTCAATCTCCGCTGCGAGATCCAAAAACATTTCTTCCACCTCCTCGACATGTTGCGTTGACAAAAAGCAGAACCCCTTCTGAAATTTCTCTTACTTCAGATGCTACGCAACTGAAGAGTGATAAGAGCTCAGAAGCAACCCCTAGCCCAGAGAGGAAGGTTGTTCTCCCACCAAGGCATCCTAGTGTCACTAGTTTACAAGCATCGATCGATTCTGAGAATTATGATAGTGACTCTGGTCCGGCATTACCTAAGAGACCTGGATCAGTATCTAGAATCAAATCGACCTCCTCTCTTAATGTTGTTGAAGCTAGTTCTGGAATACGTCCAACTGTTAAAATATATAAACGCAAAGATGACCAAGAACAACAGGGTGAGAGTGGTGATGAAGATGATGAAGACGATGAAGATAGACCTCCTTTACCTAGAAGGCCTGGCTCTCGTCCAATTGCACCTGAGTCGAAACCTCTCTCCCCTCAAAAGCCTCCTGTTGTCCCACCTAAGTCAAAACCAACAGTCCCTGCAAAGAAGTTAGAAAAGGAGCAATTTTCGCCTGTCAAGTTAGCATCCAGCTTGGAGAAACTTAAAGTAGAGAAACCATCGACCGTAAAGCACGCGGTTCCACCTCCTCCTCCAAAGTCTAGAGGCTTGGCTATTTCATCTGGATCGTCTACTCCTCCGCCCCCTCCTAAGTCCAGAGGAAAGCCGATTTCATCCAGCACATTGGTCCACAGTAATTGGAAAGCTCCTCAGCTAAATTTAGATTTAGAAAGCGGCTGGTTTGCAAAGGATGATTTCGATAATCATTTCCCTCCTTGCTTCAAAAATCTAGATTATGCAACCTCCTTCGGATATAATTCTAAAGAGAACTTCAGAGTGTTAGCTTTTCGTAACAGGGATCTGTCAACTACGAAACTGAAACTTGAATGGCCAAAGAACTGGAAACAGGGAGATTTGGTTTCTCATGAGTTAAAATTTATCCCTCCGCCTGCTGCAACAAAGTCACAGCTTGAAGAAGGTGCCTCAGTTTACGGTGAACATGTTGCAGGATGGTGCGAAGCCAACGAAGGAAAACAGGTTGGCAATGGTGAATGTTGGACTCTGGCCCATGATGCCTTAGAAAAGGGCTGTGGAAGACGTGCATTTGTATCCTCCGGAACTACACATGGTGCTATACTTGAGACACTTATAGGAGTGGCGGTAGGGTCTGTTCCAAAGGTGGAGAAACAACCTATCACTGACTCTGTCAAACGTGGAGACGTCTTGCAGTTCAAAAACTGCTGTTTCAGGTACCCTAATAAAGCATTTTTCTTCGGTTCTCCTGACCACACGTCTATCGTATTAAGTAGTTCTCCCTCAGAGGATAACCCACAATTCGAGAAGCTAGAAGTGATTCACCAGAACGTCAATGGTCATAAGATTGTTGTTAGAGAAGTCATTGAGCTTGACAAACTGGTAGAGGGACAAGTATATATATATAGACCTGTTACCACAGACTGGATAGAGGAGCTTTCCCCTATGTGGTAGCGTATTTCAATCCATTCCTTGTATAGATTCGATTATTCATCTCAATTGGTAGATTTTTGGGATATTCAAGGCTGTGTTTATCAGCTTGATTTTTTATCAGACTATAAATTGTGGTGTAAGGATTTTACCAACCAATAAAATCACGTGTCCCGTATCACGCGTGTAAATGTTATGTTCTTCTGAGTCAACCCCGTGTATTAAACAAGGTTAATCACAGTC
>JAJLSV010000023.1:0-13274 GCA_030567775.1 Ogataea nemodendra
CTCACAGAGGATTGGTTAAAAATACTGTCGATAATTGCAAAATGTCTAGAAATGTATTTAATGTCATCAAGGAGCATGTGTAATATTTAGGTGATAGCTTAAATTGATCGGGACAAGCACCTGAGCAAAAAAAGTTCTTAAGAGGAAAAAAATGCATTAAGCAGGGTTCGAACCTGCGTCCCCTCACGGAGAATAGAACTTGAGTCTACCGCCTTAGACCACTCGGCCATTAATGCTTTTATGGAGTTAGATAGCTAGTGGTCTTCTTTAAATGAAGAGAAAGAAATGGCATTGCAAATCTACCGGATATTTAATGTACAACGTTTTTACCTCAATTAACTAAAGCAAGCATGTTTAAGGTAACCGTGCTATTGCGATTGGATAGATAGATTTAATGAGAAACTCGTAAAACAATAGCGCGGGAATTTCAGAAATTCTATACCGCGATAAATACTATGGAAGAACATCAGAAATGGAAACAGAAGATGGTTTTGCTATAAGCATGAGGAACAGCTGGATCTTACCATTTTAGAAACATTCGTATGTGAGGACTTGGACAAATGACATGACAATTGGAAACAGAGCCAACAGGCTCTGATAGAGATGTTACATTTTAATACGAGATCAACTCCAATCCAGGCATAACCGTGTTCGCGTTCAGCGTTTGACGGCAAAGTGAGAGAGGAAGGTTCATAAAATACGCGAATGAAAAAAAAGAAGATTAGGATTCTCATGAGAGATACGGGATTCGAACCCATGTCACCTGCTTGGAAGGCAGGTATGATAACCACTACACTAATCTCCCAACCTTCTGAACAATCGTTCTTTAACGTCAACTATAACGATAAATGTTTATTACCACAACCTTGCATCCACCTTTTTTTTTTATTAATTTGTGCGCCAACGATTTAGGATTCGTGATAAGGAAAATATAGCTTCCCTTGCCCACCATTTAAAATTAATATTTCTTATAATACGACATAAATCCTAGGTCCAATTTTACAATTCTACTGCAAATATGTATGCTCCAAAAGAATCTATTTTTTTTATTTCTTGTTTTAGACTATGATAAAACCCAAAAAAAAGAGTACTTAACTTAGAAGAGCTCTGAGTCTCTCTACTTCGGCCTTAAGAATTATGTTTTCCTTCATCAGTGATTCACACTTCTTCTCCAACTGATCCATTCTCTCCAACTTCCTAGCTCTTGAACGCCTGGCAGCTTCAGTGTTTTTTGCCCTTTTCATAGAAACCAAGTTATCAGATTTGGCGACAACAGGCTCTAGAGGAACTGATCTCTTCTTTCTAGTGTAAGGGGTGCATCCCAGACTATCTGTTTTCGTTACAGGAAGAGAAAGGGTAGAAACACGAGGACTCTCAATAGAGTCAACTTCAGCCTCGATAGTCTTAAACTCAGGAACGGCTTCCTTTCCTGCTTCTGATATCTCAGTATGCAAGAAAGACAGGGCTCCAGAATCAGGACTTTCAGCCTTCACAAACACTCTCCGAACATCTGAGACCCTCTCATCTACATTATTGAAAAGAGGCTCCCAGGTTTCTGGATCGTCTGTTTCGAACATTGGCAAACTTTGATCGACTGAATCTGAAAAAACCGATTCCACAGCAAGAGACTGTATTTCCATTGGGGATATAGTGGCCTGTAAACGCTCCGAAGCAGATTGGTTTGATTCCTTAGAATATGAAGATAAATAACAGTCGTCTTCAGTGAAGTCAAGGAGCTCTGGTAAGCTATCCACAACAGGTGGTGCAGTCGTAACTGCCTGAGTCTCCGTGAAGGAGCTGAAAACTAGCTCACCTAATAACATTTTCGATGATAGTATGAATTCGTTCAACTTAATATTTAAAACTTGATGATCTTAATAATGGTTGCTTAAAAATGGATAAACCACAAAACGTCATGACGGACGGTAACTTTCTTATTTTCACGTTAACATTTTGGATAGTAAAATACGGGAGTAAAACTCTTTCGTAAGGATTTCTGAACGACTTTCTGACTCAAAAATTCTTCAATTGTTATGGAATAAACAAATTAAAAAATATTATAACCTAGTAAGGATATAAATTTAGGCACACATCTTGAAAATGGACTTTTCAGTAATAACACAGGTAAATATTAAATTTTCAAATTGAGATAAAATCTTGCGTTTAGTTGGGATGTGGGTCTTCGTTCAGAGTTTAAATTCTAGTTAGAGAAAAAAACACATAAATAATAAAAATTTGAAAATTTTGCCATCTGGGAACTCACACAGGTTTATATTTCGCTCCTGGAAGGGAGAAAATTAATTTCCCGAGTTTCATTCTCAGGTTTACTCTATGTTCAAAGCTTTGCGTAAATTTCGGACTGCATGGGCTACCGTTCTAAATCCAAAACTTCTTTCTCATAGGTTAAGGTAGATTCCAACCATAGACATTCTACAGCAATTAGGGAGAGTTTCTGGGTCCATGTGTATCTCAATAATATGCTTTGGTATATCTTTCATTTATGTATTCTCCATGAGATTACACGTTTTGCTGGTCATTCTGACTTCTGCTAATTCAATTCACGTCCCCGCGAACCTGTGACTCATTTTTCCATATTATGTTGATTAATAATAGCTTTCTATTTGACCATAAATAATGACAGAATATCTTGAGCACTCAATTTAATGACATCTAGCTATTCTATAGATCGCTTAAACACTGTGAACGGAGACAAAGCTTCCAGAACTCAGAGTTCCAGAAAGGTGATTTTAGAGATATTAGAAGTTACTGTTGGAGACCGACTTAATATGGCCGACTACTTAGCTGATCATTAAAGCTTCTGTTACTTCGTTATTCGTGCTCTTACCTATGGCCTTGTGAACCCATGTATCTACCTGCCTTTCAGTTTAAGCGATGTTTAACATACTGCTTTCAAGTAATATTTCTTTATTAATGATTTTGTGACATCAGTTTGGAACTGATTTTAGAAGTGTCCACCAAAAACAGAAAACTGACCAGGTCTTCGAAAGTGTGACACTAAGGTGAGAACCATTGAATGGTAATTATCAACCCTACCGTATTGATTCACAGTTTGCCTTGATACAAGAGTGTTTTGTGGTGGATAGTAATAATGTTTCCATTTACTCAAGTTTTCTTTTCATAGAGTGAAAGGCTCTTTTTAATCGTGTTTGATAGTTTTTCAGCTCTTTCGAGATAACTGACTAACTGGTTCACTTCTTTATTCGGAAATTTTTTTTGGATTCAGTTAAATCTTTAACTACAAATTTTCATGGTAATTTCTAATACTCTTTTACTAGTTTAACAGAGGATTTGAAAGCACTGCAGAAGGTACAATAGGATGGTAGAGAATCGCACAAAAAGACAGAAGACTGGATCTCGTGATGAGTCAAAGGACTCAATAAGGATCAGATCTACTCCAAAAGATTCAAATGAGACAATGAAAATTCTAAAGGAAACCACTAAAAAGGAAGATAATGAAGATGAAGTCGGTGACAACGATAGATCAAATAAAAGTTCAAACTCGGAAAGTTACTCATCAAGTGAGGACTCTTCTAATAATGGAGATGCCGCTTCTGATGATTCTGAGTCTGATGATAACTTCGTTTCTACTAAAAAGAGCAATGGTAAAATCAGTGTTGGGCCTGATTCATTTTCTCAAGCAATGAATGCATTACTTGATACTCGTTTAAAGGCTTACGATAGAAAAGATCCGATTTTAGTGAGATCCAAAGGCCAGTTTAAAAAGCTCGAAAGTGAAAAGTTAGAAATGAAGGCAAAAAGACTTCTTCTAACGGAGAAAAAGGCAAAGCTAACATCGAACAGAGTCAAAAATTTACTTCCTACGGATGAAACCAAAGCGAGAGATATTTTAGAGAAGGAGAAAAAGTTAAAAAAGGTCGCACAGAGAGGTGTCATCAAACTGTTTAATGTGATCATTAATACTCAAACCCAGACAGATAGCCAACTCAGCAGCATTGGATCTGTTGGAAATGCTAAGAAACAAGAGTTAATGAATGAAATATCGAAGGAGAAGTTCTTAGATCTTGTGCAAGAAGCTGGAAAATAATGATCTTGAAAAATGCTATTGTAATATTACAACTAATCATTTGGTGACGAAGAAGGAATCTTAGTTTAATCTAGGTATTTTATTAATATATACACATATTGTAATGTATTTGCACTTTGAAGAGCAAACGAATAAATAAGTAATAAATAGTAGAAGTAGGCCAGACAGGCAGCATTGTCCCTTCCGGTACAACAAATTGAAGGATGCTCTAATTGTTTACCGTCTTAGATAGATCAACACAAAGATAATATTGTAAATAGCAGGAAGCCAATAATAATTCAAATCCCTAAATTGATAGTACCGGTATCAACAATTCGATAACCAGATACTCAAACGCAGCTCTACGAATCATCGAACTCTTTCACTGGCTTAATTGAGCGTAAATTCTTGCAACACTTGCAGACACAGAATTCCTTGTAGCTCTCCATTCAGAGTTGATCGATCCCCATGGGATCCTGCTGAACAAGCTTTTAGGACTGTCAAGGAGCCCGTCTCTCTGAAGGGCAGTCGCAATTTCAGTAACTCTTGCATCTACCTCTTTTTCAGATGAAACAGGAAGGTTATTCAAATACTTCTCAAGATACGGAATTTCCCTTAACTCGTTGAGACCAACTTGTCTAAATCTATCCGGGGAACCATCTTTCATGTACTCTGCGGCAGTCTCCTTTCTCTCCTTGATCATTTTCGATAATAAATCATGTAGCTGGAATTCATCTTTAGTTTTATCGTGGTTTTTAATTTCCAAGTTCTTCACCTCTGTCAATATACTTCTTATGACATTCTTCTCGAATGCATCAGCCTTTAATCTAATATTAGTCTTCAAGTCTTGTCTAATGGCTAGAAGAGTTTCTTCATAAGCAGCCGTGGAATTAAAACGAATGCCAACCACAGACTTTCTAACGAGAGGAGATAATCTTGTATATGTAAGCTTGAACATTACTGAATCAACGTATTCTAATCTTTAATTCCTTCAATGGAATACCTCCTACGATATAAAACGAATCGATATAAACCTCCGAATTGAAAATCACTTCATGGACCAATCATATAATATATTACGTATATTGTCAACCAATCCTCGAGACCTCTATAACAACCTTACACCAGTTATATTCGACCGGGTAACTTAGGAAAGTAATGCTGTATTAGGGCAGCCGAAGTCAAAGAGCTCCTTCATTGATTAGTTCTTGAAAGAGTTTGCTACACCAATAATTGGTGATCAAGACAATTCATGTACCCATGTTTTGCATGGCATGTTTCCACAGGACTATCTACCAAGAAAAGAGTTCAGAAGTTAATTTATATTCCTGTAGCGTGAACAACAGAGAGCTTATTTCATGAGATTGAAGAGTACATTGCTTCATTTACACATCTTGCTTTGTGTTTCTTATTTTATTTTACCAACAACTTAACATCAACTACTTGGGAGTCATTGAAAGCCTAATTGATCACACGTGCATAGGTCTGATCATAGTTATCACCGAAATAGGTACCGTTGAATCATTGATTGTTATTCTCCTCATCTTATTTGGAATATCTATTTGCATAGAAGTTCGCTAAGTCGGACGAAACATAATCACTCACTTCTTTTTCTGTCATTCATCAACTCTCATCTAAATATGAGTCCGTCGCAATCAACAATAATTGGAACTTCGTATCTAGACAAACTTGTTTCAGTAATAAGCCAAAAAAAATTGTTAGATCCTGAACGGCCCACAAGTGAACCAAATGATCTCACAATGATACCCAAAACTTATTCTGTGGAAGAAGTTTCAAGACATACTTCTAAAGATGACCTTTGGATGATTATCCACGGAAAAGTATACAATGTGACAGGTATAGTAGACACTCATCCTGGAGGATCTGAGGTTTTGTTTGACTGTGCTGGAGTAGATGCCTCAACTTCCTTTGACGATGTCTCCCATTCAGAGTATGCTTATGAAATGCTTACTCCTTGTTATTTGGGGTACATCGAGAAAAACAAAAAACGAGCACAACCGCAAGCATCAAAGGGATTTATGGCTAATACTCAAAGTTCAATACCGCATGTTACTTCTCCTCTCAAATTAGACGCTGATCATAGCAGCAATGAAACTCCAATACGAAGTATAAAGAGAAAGAAAAAGACGAAAAAAAAATATAAGAATTACCAAGAGTTTAAAAGATTACAAGTTCAAAAACTGATGGAGGTTCAGAAAAACACAGACAAAAGGTTTAAGTATTCGATGAATTTGTGTGTATTTTTAGCATTATTTGGTCTCCTCTTGTTCATTTATTTACAAAGAAAAAAATGGTCAGAGTGGATCGTGTGAGCTCAGGTCATTGGTTCTCATAAATATCATATCAGTATAATAGCATAGTGCAATTAAGATATCAACTGTCTTGTTGTGTAATCTTGAGGTTTCCACCCGAGATACAAGCATCGTTTCTAGAATTTACCAGAATTCAAGACTCAAATGACCGCCCATGAAGTAACTTGCTGAGTCTATAGCCAAGAAATTAATTAAAGTGAAGTGCTAGTCTCTTTACAACTCCAATCTGTTGTTAAGGCTCGCGTCTGTTGGTTATTGACTCGCGTGGCCCCGTATATCTATATAGCCAAAAATGAACACTTTATTCAGAGAAATTGACAACTTATTAAAATTTCTTCAAATTAAAAAACTTGCACGAAGTAATTATATACTGGGATTCATAATTCCTGACTATTAGTCTAAATGTTGAGATCGAGAATGGTTTATAAACAACATACCATAAAATGTCGGCATAAAAGAGTCAAATAAAAATTTTATGAACTATGTATCGATTGTCAACCCGGCTATTAACATGGGTTGTCCGATTTCAATGTCCAGTTGTAGGTAAGCCAATGGAAACCTTAAAGGAATCATAAATGAGCCATTGGAATCCAGTTAAAGTACCAATCATCACAATTCTGACAGGAAGACCATTCCAGAGTCCATTGAATCCTATTCTCTTATAGATTCTACTAACTGCCGCCCCCATTGGTTCTCCCTTACCAGACTCATTGTTAATAAGAGATACCATAACATCAGCCGGATGAGAGACAATTGCACAGAAAATACCAGCAATGTAACCTCCCAAAAATGAAACACCGGTTTGTTGTAGCTTTGTGTAAGAATCTTTAGGTTTGGAAAGCAACTTGGAATAAATCAATTCAACGATCTTTTCAAACGATGTGAACTTGACACAAGTGTAAGGTATTTGTCTAAACCAAAGAGGTACAATTCCCGAGTAGAGATTTGAGTATAATCCAGCAACAGTCTTTGGAGGTAAAGTAGTTTGAATTTTGACCTTCATAGATTCAAAGGGACAAAGCATAATGTCAGCTAAGAATTCAGCAGATGCTGAAGCAGCCATATAGACGAGAGAATTGGAAACACCAAAGAAATCACTATACTTCTTTTTGAAAAGCTCATAGAATCCGTATTTACCACTTCCCTGTAAACCATAACCAATGAAAGTAGGACCAAATCCAGTGAAGACCTTCAAAGCACCTTCGTTTCTGATAATTGAACGTATTCCGTCAATGTTTCCCCTGTATAAAGAAGGGTTGACCTGCAATCTACACTTCACTAAATCCAATGGCAGAACACCTGAGTGAGTTGGCGCACAAGCCAAGAAACCACCTGTTGCACACGCAATGTAGTAATCAGTAGAATACAACTCAATTTTCCGTGAACTCATCCCTAGTACACTGCACCTATTTTCAGAAATCGTAATCAATTAATATGAATTTCTACTAAAGAAAAGGATCTGCTAATATGTCTAATATGTAAGAAATAAATAAGGGAAACACATCAAGCAAATTAGCAACCAGTGGATATGCTGCAGGATTGAAAAAAACCTCGTGACCAATAAAAAGATTGTTAAGAGTTAAAAAATTATGAAGTCTTTGAAAAATAGACAGAGTACCTGCCACCTGTGCATTCCTCAGCATAACATTTTGCTTGAACAAAACCTAATTCCTTTGACTTCCACCAGTTCCGAAGTCCCCCTGCCCATTTACTTCCGGCATTTCCTGTTACTTTGCGCTAGCCGAATGTTCCTGAAGCAAGAACACCGCTTTACACAGCCTTGATGATAAGAGTTCGGGCGGAAAAATAAATAGAGCTTATCTAATCTCGTTTAGAAAATTGATCACATCGCTTCGAAATTTTACCGCATCCTCGTGGCAGTGCAAGTTAAGGTTATGCCTTAAACCCGGATAACTGATGTATTTCTTATTGATACATCCACCTTCAATTATCAGGCGGTTAATAAAGTCCTGGCTTCCACAATCCCAGTTTACCAAGTCAAAGCTACCGTGCGTTATCAAAATAGGAAGATTTTTGTCCATTTTAGAGTAATTCTCCGATTTCAACAGTCTTTCGCCACGGACTATCATATCCCGCAGCAGGGCCAACGTTCCTGTTGGTTTCCCATATCCAGGTCTTCTTATGAAATTTTGCCAACTAGCATCATTTGTAGCCAATTCTTTGTTAAGTTTCGGATGATATTTAATTCTGCCTGCCCAGGGTACACAACTCACCAGAAACTTAACCAGATAATAAAGAAATGGAGACGGTTGAGTGTTAGGATGAAGCTTTATTAATGGAGCCACGGCTATCACAGACTTCAAGTATTTCATTTGAGGCCCATTGAGAGAATAGTCCAGAACAATACCGCCACCCATCGAAAACCCGTAAAGGAAAAGATTTAAAGGTTTTCCCTGTTCTTTGAGATCATAAATATTGAATTCAATGAAATTGCTTAGATCTTGATAGGTCATTTCTTCTGAGACCAATCCCAGATTGTCAGGATTCAGGTGTATATTTTCACCTAATCCTCTCATTGAGTAGTAGAACAATTCATAACCGTTGTTAATGAAAAGAGAAGATGTCGCAATATAACTTTGATGGGACTCGTTAAACCCATGGATAATCAATACACGGCCTTTGAAATTTTTGATGTCATCGGAGTTAGATAATTCCCATGTATAAGTATCGAAATTATAATTACTCGAATCGTTGTCAAAAGTAATAATTCTATGAACTCTGGTATCAACTGAAGGCCTTTCCTGCTCTGGAAAAATATTTGATAATTCCTCTGGTTGTATCACAGTAACTGAATACATCTTTCTATATTCTATAATATTGAATCACAGTGACAATTCTTATGATTTTTTGTTATACTGATCTTGAAATCGATCTATAGCTCTCACATTTATTCAATATAAATTACGGTAAAATGGTTCGCAAGATTATTTCGAGATCAACTAATCTGTGAGGAACTTTATTATGATTATGTAATCGCGTATATGGAACCTATCTTAACGGATCTCTATAGAGGTACATTCACAATAAAGAACTGCTGAGTTTAACCAGTGTAATTAATTATATGCTATTTCACTAATAGTTATCCAATTATTATATTCAGAGATGGATCGTAAATTCGTATGTCGTTCGGTTATTTTGACGAATTAGGAGTGGACTCTTTCTCAAGGAACTCTGTCCAAAGAGAAACAAAGGATTGTCCAGATCTCAGACTGGAATTATCAGACAGCGGATTAGACGGTACATTCAACACACTATTAGAGTTTGTTTTGGAGTTAGAAGATAAAAGGCCCGCATGTCTCTTTTTCTCATCATCCCAATTCAAAAAATTTGAAATTAGTTTAAGAACTTCAAATTTCTTTGGGTCAGCCCTTGGCAACTGTAAGAAAGATATCAACAAGTTAGAGATTAGCTCCCTGTCGACTGTCTCTGTTGCCGACTCTTTTTTGACAAGTTTTAGAGCTTTGGTAAGATGTTCATTCAAGATAATTGTTTCATGTCGAAGTTTACCTATCATTAATTGTTTTTGCTTTAGCTCGTTTTCTAACTCAGACATCTTTGTAAGTCTTGTTTCTGCCTCTTCTATATTTGATTCTAGTTGCTGTATCTTCATTTCCAATTCTGCTAGCTTCGACACATTGAGTTCTATCTGTCTGGTCAAGTCATGTTTTTCATTTTCGAAGTTCTTTACGAGTTCAGAGCTGCTGGAAATCAATTCTTGATTTTCTTTGAAGAGCTCCTCATACTCAATTTGCAGTTTATTCTTCTCTTCCACTTCCTTTTCGTTTCTCATTTTTAAATCAGCTAGTTCTTGGACCAGGTTTTGTTTAGAGATTTTTTCCTCATTCATGATGATTAAATATTCTTCGATTTCAGATTTCAATTCAGTGATCTCTAGGCCTAGCTTTTTATTTGTGGCACGAAGCTGTTTCTCTTCAATAACATGCTCGTCATCCTTTAGATCCAGATTTTTCTTCAACATGGAATAATCTCTTGATAGCTTATCGCATTCGCCATTTAAGCTAGTAGCCTCAGATTCCAGAGAAGCAATATTCGAAGAAAGCTCCGCTATTTTGGTGTCTTTTTCGGATAAGCTGAACTTAAGAGTAGTGATCTCTTGTTTATATGTCTCCATATCACTTCTAGTCACCTCCAATTCCTTTTCTGAGTCCTTCATCTTTTGAAATACTGATTTCATAGATGCCAGTCTATTCAGCAATGCCTGATAACTAGATTGATATTTCTCACATTCTACTGCTTTTGCGTTCAACTGAGCCTTCAAAGAAGTCAATTCTTCTTGCTCATTCGACACAACGGCAGAAGAATTCATTTTCACCCTAGAAACCTCGCCATCCTTTGCTTTTAATTGGCTCTCAAGAGAGATAACTTTCTCTTCGAGTTCCTTATTGAGCGATTCCAACCGCACCAGTTTCTCGTTGTCTACACTGGCGTCAGCATCTATGTCTTCAAGACCTTTCAAATCACATTCAGTTACTTCTTTCGACTCAATCATATCTTCTGAGGCACATATGTCTACTGAATCGCTGTTTTCAACTAGTTCCAACGGAGAGATCTCTGCAGGTCGATCATTTTGAACTTCTGAGCTTATAACAGAAGCGACCTGAGCAGAACCATTTGATTGATTTTTCTTTTTGTTCCTATTGTTCTTACCCATTCTTAATCTCCCGGTCTATTTCCTTCACAGACACGGCAAACCTATGTTCTAAATCAGCTTAGTTTTGACTTGATCACTCGATTTTATCTTGTCATTATTTTTGATATCACCTCTTGGTTTCCTAAAGAAAAAAATGAGAAAAGTATGCGTTGTAAAAAAAACTGGCAAAAATTGTGCTAACGACCAGAAAGTCTTGAAAATCCAAAGCTGACATTCAAGATATATCTTAACAATCATCGGATCTACTATTGTTACAATAAGCAGGTATGCCATTGAGATACAATTCTCTTGCTGTGTTAGCAACAGGATTCGCAATTAGGTTTTTAATACCCACAGTTCTTCCAAGTATAACGAGAATTTTGGATCAGTCTGTGCTATTTTCTACACCTATTTCTTCATACAGATCACTCAAAGAAGGATTATTTCTAATAACAAACAATCTGAATCCCTACAAGGAAGGTGAAATCATACACCAGCCTCCTCTGCTACTTCTCTTTTTCTCCTTATTCCAACACAATGAACTTGTAATAAATCTTCTCTTTGCTCTCATGGACATTTCCATTGGAATTGGTCTGATCAACATTAACAAGCATTCAAAATACAGTATCGAGTCAAAATACAGTTCATGGATAATTGCTGTCTTTTATTCCTTTAATCCTCTGGCCATATTGTCATCATTTTCGAAGTCCACCAACACAATCAACAACCTTATTTTTGTTCTATTTATTGACTGTCTTTTACTTAGAAGCTTCGAAACTGCCATCATTTTACTTGCATTATCTTCATATCTAACCTATTACAGTTGGTACTTGATAGTGCCAGTCACTTACTATATCTACCAAAAGGAGCAAAAAAGAGTTTCCTTAATCACAGTTTGTATGAAGTCTCTAGGACTATATCTTATGACTCTTGGCTTACTGCTTTTTTCAAGCTTCAGACTAAGTGATGGTTCACTGAACTTTCTCAAGCTCAATTATGGATCGATCCTCCTATTCAACAAAATAGTCCCTAACATAGGGCTATGGTGGTACTTATTTACTGAGATATTTGAATTTTTCAATTACTTCTACCTTTCGGTATTCAACTTGTACTCATTCGCCTTCGTGCTACCTCTCACAATAAGGTTCCCCGATGACTTAATCTTTGCTATATGGATTCTGATGGGATTTCTCAATTTTGCAAAGGCTTATCCAACAATCACAGATTTGAATCTCTTCTATTCGATGCTCATCATATTCAAAGTGTATTTCAAAAAGTTGAAGTTTTCTCCCTTCATAAGTTATTTGGTGGTCACTCTTGTTTTAACTTTACTTCCCATCTTCTATTATGTGTGGATGAGCCTTAATTCAGGAAATGCCAATTTCTTTTACGCCATAGGTTTAGTACTAAGTGTTATACAAACCATTATTTTGTCTGATTTCATCTGGTCAAAAATACAAACAGACTATTATGAGGAGAAAGGCCTCAGCTTGGACCAGGTTATAAAGTTAACTCAGATTTGATAATCTCAAAAATAAGCAAAAGAAGCTTGCAATTGTACAAACAAAAATGTAAACACAGCGAAAGTCATTCAGATCCTATTCAGCGTGTTTTGCTTTCACGCTTAGGTCATTTTTGCGGAATCAATGAACAATATAGGATTTATCGAGAGCATGGTCCCATGTCGCCTCATCATTTACGGCGGCTACTTATTTCATAGATGATATGAAGACTTCTTGGATTTCAAGCTATAAGACGAAGGATTACAGTTGAGCTCATGTTTATAGCGTTTTCGTGAGGGCTCATCTCTTATACCTCGCGTATCCATGGTGTGTTCTTTGTTTTCATAACCGTTTGAAGCAATAAAACTAAACATTATTTGTATTCGCACGTCAGATATAGGTGTTGTTGACATGAAATTGCCGGCACGAATCACGAATTAATAACAAAACTGCACGGTATATTCATAATGATCCGATTCAAATACTTTGTGGCGCTATTACCACAATCGTAATTGCAATAAAAATATGTGCGCCCTATTCCAAAAAACATACCTCATCCGCTGATTGAGAATTAAAATCACAAACCTTCATGCATGATATTTTACAATTGCTTGTGCAAATCCAAATTAAAAGATGCAGTTACTGGATTTGCAATGGAGGAAAGCCATTTTGAAATATTCTGCATTTTCTGGCTGGTTTCTGAAAGTGAGAGCACCAACGCA
>JAJLSV010000024.1:0-47006 GCA_030567775.1 Ogataea nemodendra
CATTGGTGTGAGGGTGGGTTCGACGCTGGTGTAAGGGGGGGTCTCACATAAAAATTCACACCACACACAAGACACAAGGGCACAAAAGGGGTTCGATTTCCAGAGTCTTTTCTTTACAGTTTTTAATTAAAGTTTTCAAATTGAGAATTTTATTATATAATTCGATTTCATGATGCTACCGATCATGTAGTTGAAGCATTAAACCGTGTTTGTTAATGTTAGAAGACTGATGATGCAAGAGTTTAGCCTGATGTATCAGCATTACTGAAAGGCAAATAGCTCAACGTTGAAGTCACCTTGTTTTATGATGGTAGATTAATTGGTTTCTTCGTCTAAGGAGTCGATTCATAGATATAAAGTATGTAAACTATTTAAAGCTCAAAATATCAGAAATGTAATTCTTTAGAACATATATAGGGAGCAATAGGTTTTAACTCATGGTAAAGATAGAGTTTATCATCATTGCTACTGCTGTAGCAGGAGTCATAATGATCTATTCATCATGTTTTTGTTTCCCTGGATTATCGTGGATGTTTTGTTTGTTCTTATCAAAGATGTTTTCGATTTCTTCAAGACTATATCCCTTGGTCTCAGGATATAGAAAGTAGATAAAGAAAACCATACCAATAAGAATAGCAATATACACAAAATAATATTTCCATGCAATATGACTTAGAGCTATTGGATTGATAAATTGGTTGAAGAACAACGATACATAGGTCGTAGTCTGAACCAATGACATTCCTTTGGTTCTAAGTTCGTAAGGCCATATTTCGACAGGGTAGCAGGTAGCCAAGGGAGTGAATGCGATATCGTAATGACCGTAGTAAATGAATAAGAATACTACAACTCCAATTCCGGCATGCTTATTCCCTTTCTCTGCATAAACTGCACTTAATGCTGTCAGGATTATGTACGATGTTAACATTCCAAGGGTAGACCATAAGAATAGGATTCTCCTTCCTAATTTATCGACATTAAAAGAGGCATAGGCGGCGCAGATTAAATTCCAAAATTGCAGAAATCCGTTAATGAATGTTTGATTCTTTGTGTCATTGATTCCCACTGAGTCGAGAATCTTTGTCAGATAATAGGAGATCACGCCTACACCGTTCCATTGCATGAAAATTCCAAGAGAGATACTTATTAGTGATCTCCATTGATTGTCTCTCCCATGGAACAGATCTTTCCAGTGTGAGTTGGCTCCCTGGTCAATCTGTCCAACTATCTCCTCGAGTTCTGCTTCAATCAAGGGAAGGAACCGCTGATCACCGCCTCCATGAACTTCCATCAATATTTCTTTTGCTTTTTCAATCTTACCTTTGGAAACATACCAGCGTGGAGACTCGGGTAAGAAAACGAAGATCATAGGTAGGATGATAATTGGAAATCCAATTTGAAGCAACGACACTGTTCTCCATGACCAGTCTCCTAAGTTTCTAGACCCATATGCTACCCAGGCACCTAAAAATGCTCCTGAATAGTACATAGTCATATAGAAACAGGTAAAGAATCCTCTGTAGGTAGGGAATGTCAATTCGGCAACTAGAACAACAGTCTGAGATGTAATTCCCGAAAAACATCCAATAAAGGCTCTTGTAATAATGTAATCTCTTTCATGTCTGGAAAATGTTTGACCAATGGCAAAACAGATAAGCCCAACAGTTCCAATTCTCATACTGGTTAACCGTCCCCATCGATCAGATATAGTAGGAGCTATCAAATTACCAATAACTCCACCTATAGAAAGAGACACAACAATAAAGCCAAGCCACTCATTTTCTGGATTGTGCATTAAATCATCTTGCCACTCAGTGAAAGACTGTACAGAATTAATAAGAGAATTGTCGTATCCAGAGGCAGCAGAAGCAAGACATGTAATTCCAATAATAACGTTAAGTCTCAGTAAGTGTGGAATTTTAAACCAAGGTCCACAGTTAGGAATCAGAGGTGCCAGCTTAGGACCCACAGATCTAATAAGAGAATTGATCCGTGGATCATTTTCCTCGTTGACCATGACCATATCATGTGATTCTGTCCTACGTGAGTTAGGTCTATCCCTAAACTCAGTGTGAATAGCGTCTGCTTTTAATTCATCAAACATCTTGTATTATTTTAATAAAGTTAAATCCAATATTCAAACATTCTTTTGTCTTGAATATTAGGTATCACCAGAGCTATATATGCGGAAAGTATTATCATACAGTCGCTGGAAACGAGTGAAACACATTTTGCAGAAACCAGCCGATATTACCCCGCGAGAATTAACAATAGGTATGTGAGAAATATAATCATCTTATTGTATAAGACTTTTCAGATGTGCTCAATGCAAATCCCGTAGATTTTCTGCTTTTGAATGTTCGTGTTTTTTGATCAAGATTAAACTACATGATTTTCGGCGGTTAATGTTGATCCGAATTTCTGTGAGTTTCAGCGTAAAAAGTTAATGCCTCTCCGCATTGCGGTTAATGGCAGCCGATATTTTGACAGAAAAATTGAACATTGAGCTTCTGCCTGACCAGCCTAAGCAGTCTTCGCGTGGAAGGAGATTGTTTCCAAAAGACTAAACCCTCATAATCAGGAATTCTAACCATGACGTCTAGTTGATCTATTGGTTACCATCATATTTGGAGAATCGTATTCAGAGAGCAGAGACAACTAGGCTCAGATTTTGCTTAATTTAGTATGCCATCCCTCTTATTATGAGCAACTATTTCCTATTACTAAATAATGTGGGGTAATTGGGGAAATTCGGTTTTATTACTGAGCTGGTTGTTACTTATTCTCTCATTTTACTTGCCCCTCTAGGTACTTTAAATAATTGTTTTCCTTTAACACAAAAACTTAGAATTCTTACATTTTTAATACTAAGTAGAAACTCTGAATTCACAAATAATTGCAACCCAATTACATTTAAGTTTATATTTGTATTAAATTTTAATATGTCTTCCTTTGATGTGGAAGAAATTTTATCCCAACTGAGTCTTGCAGAGAAGATTTCCCTGCTTTCTCTGAAGGATTTTTGGCACACAACAGATGTTCCACGTTTAGGAATCCCTTCTGTTAGACTTAGTGATGGCCCCAATGGTGTAAGAGGTACTCGGTTCTTTAGAAGTATTCCGTCGGCATGTTTCCCTTGTGGTACAGCAATGGGCTCCACTTGGAATATGGAATTGCTTAAAAATGCAGGCGGTTTAATGGCTGATGAAGCAAAAGCAAAAAGTGTACACGTTATTCTTGGTCCAACTTGTAATATTCAAAGAGCACCAACGGGAGGAAGAGGGTTTGAGTCATTTTCTGAAGATCCATTTCTCTCAGGAATGTCAGCCGCTAATATTATTAATGGCATCCAAGAAAAGAACATATCTGCCACAATTAAGCACTTTGTTTGTAATGACTTAGAAGACGAAAGAAATTCTGTCAATTCCTTAGTATCTAAAAGAGCTTTGAGAGAAATTTACTTATATCCTTTCCAGATGGCAATGAAGTATGGGAGTCCTAGATGTGTTATGACCGCTTATAACAAAGTGAATGGAGAACATGTGTCTCAATCCCATTATTTATTGAATGATATTCTAAGGGAAGAGTGGAATTGGAAAGGTCTTATTATGTCTGATTGGTTTGGTGTATATGATTTAAAAAGATCAGTTGATGCTAGCCTTGACCTTGAATGTCCTGGAACCCCATTGATAAGAAAAATTGATCCATTTATCCATGCTGTGGCTGCAAGAGAGATTAGCCTCAGATTGTTGAACGAAAGAGTAACAAATGTTCTAGAGCTTGTTAAAAAAGCAATTGATTCGAATGTTCCATTTGATGGTCCAGAAACGGAAGATAATAACATCCCTGACACTTCTAAACTTCTGAAGACCGTTGCAGAAGAAGCTATAGTTCTGTTGAAAAATGAAAATTCTCTATTGCCTTTAAATAAGTCAGATAAAATCGCAATAGTTGGACCAAATGCCAAAACGAGCAGATTATTTGGTGGTGGCGCAGCATCCTTGAATCCATATTATAGCACAGACATATATTCTTCTGTTTCCAAAAAACTAAGATGTTCTCCTCCTTACTCTGAAGGTTGTTCGATCGAAAAACAGTTGTTAGATTTAGGCGATTTTTCTTCTATTTGTGGTCAAAAGGGATTGATTTGCAAGGTTTACAAGGAACCTGTTGAGTGTCAAAATAGAACTTTTGTTGAGGAATTTCTATCCCCGACCTCCAAGGTTTTCCTTTTTGACTACAAACATCCTTCGATATCCAGCAACCTCTTTTATATGGACCTTGAAACAGAATTCTTTCCTCAAGTTTCAGGTGAGTATGCTTTCAAATTTTGCTGTCTAGGTACTGCTATTGTTTATATAGATGACAAGTTATTTATTGATGATAAAACAAATCAAAAGTTGGGAACTGCAGCAATCGGTGTGAGCAGCCTGGGAGAAACAAAGTCCATTTACTTAGTAAAGGGAAGAGGTTATAAGGTGAGAATTGAGTTCGGTTCTGCTGCCACGTTCACTTGTGATACCATTGAGAGAGTCAGCTCCAGTGCCGGTGGTTGTTTATCTCTTGGATTCTGTTTGAAGGAATCAGAAACTGAAAAAATTACAAGAGCTGTGGAAGTTGCAAAAAAAGCTGACAAAGTTATTATGTGTCTAGGAACTTCTGCGGATTGGGAGACCGAAGGATATGATAGAGCAAATATGGATTTACCTGGGGGGCAAGATGCTTTAGTGAACGCAATTTTGAAGGTGAACAAAAACATAATAGTTATCAATCAGTCTGGTACTCCAGTCACTATGCCATGGGTTAATGATGTTCCAGCATTAATTCAAGCATGGTTCAATGGCTGTGAATCAGGTAATGCAATTGCTGATATTTTGTTTGGCGATGTCAATCCATCCGGAAAGCTAAGTTTGACATTTCCAATCAGAAACGAAGACAATCCTGCTTATTTGACCTATAAGTCTAATAATGGTACTTGTGTATATGGTGAGGATGTTTTTGTAGGCTATAGGTACTATGAGAAACGCAAATTAGACCCACTTTTCTCATTTGGTTACGGGCTCTCATATACGTCATTCAGAATTACAAATATTTCAGTCAAAGTTTCAGAATCAAACCTGATCGTGGATGTCGATATCAACAACACAGGAAAGATGTCAGGAAAAGAAGTTATTCAGCTATATGTGATTCCGCCAAGTACCACGACCACAGTCGATAGACCTTTGAAAGAATTGAAAGGCTTCACCAAAATTTATCTCAACCCTGGTGAATCAATGAAGGCAACAATTGAATCCCCTCTAAACTACTGTTGTTCTTACTTTAATGAGGACTACGATCAATGGTGCAGAGAAAAGGGAAACTACATTGTATTGATTGGAAATTCTTCAAACTCTTCAAATTTTCTGAAAGGAGAGTTTTGTGTTGACAAAACAATGTACTGGAATGGTATCTAAGTACTAACCCAAAATAAATAAGTTTTCTTTAATAAATAATATACTAATCTTTGAAATAGATTTCTTTTCTTGACTTTTAATTGGTAAAAGCCAAAAAAATTGTTTGAGCTCATTGCCTCGTACCGCCTTCGTACTCTATAGATTTCCTGACCAGTTCTTAAGTCTTGTCGTACAGTAAAGCAGAAGTATCTTTTCAAAGGGGACCTTAAAACTTGGAATCCTGGAATCCTGCTTCATCTGGACAGCAATGTGTTGTCAAAAACGTATGTAGTTAATCATTTAGGTCTCCACATCACCCCAGTTTTTAATCTTTTAATTACACGTGGAGCTGATCATTCGTTGTAATGACGACGCTGTTAACCGACAAGAATATGCCGCATCGCGATTTATCCGGAGATCCTGCAAGAGGGTATTTTCTGAGGAAATTCTTTTCCAGATTTCACAGGTATTTTCACCACAAAGTGCGGCTAATGCTTTACCGAATATAGGAACGATCACTTCGAATTCGTTATTGCGATGCCAAAGTCACGGTAATATTCCAAAATTGAATTTAATTTAGAATTACATAAATGAGGACTTAAGTGTAACCAGCTAGGCATATTTAGAACAAAAAACTGTGATCACTTCTTGAAACTCAGAAATAGAATTAACTTGAAGATGACAAAAAATAAAACTGTTCGTATAGGAATTATTGGAGTTGGTGAGGTTGCACAGGTGATCCATATTCCAACTTATGGATTTCTTTCCGATTACTATAGAATAACCTACCTTTGTGATAGTTCAAAAGAAGCTATTCAATTTGGCAAAAATAGGCTGAACGGATTCAGTTTTGAAGACGCAAAATGTACAACTAATCCTTGTGAAGTTTTCGAGTCAGAAGACGTGGATTTAGTATGTATTATGACAGCTGATGAGTACCATACAGAAATGGCTTTAAAAGCGTTACAGAACAATAAGTTTGTTTTTGTAGAGAAGCCTATGAGTCTTACAGTTTCAGAGGCCCAAAGTTTGATTGAGGCTGAACGAAATTCAAAGGGAAAGGTTTTCGTCGGATACATGAGAAGGTATACTCCTGCTTTAGAAATGGCAATTAAGGAGATTGGAGGAATCGAAAATATCCAGTACATGAGAGTGCGAGACATTATTGGACCAAACTCTGGTTTTGTAGATCAATCTGGTACTTTCCCACGACGCTTTTCTGACTTTCCTCCAGGGCTTTTCGAGGAAAAGAAAAAAAAAGGAGACCAATTAGTCAAAGAGGCGTTAGAGAAAGACTCTGGATTAGTTTCCTATGATGAGGAAAAAATAGCTTGGAGGTTTTTAGGAGGATTAGGGTCTCATGATCTATCGGTCATGCGTGAGATTCTAGGACTTCCAAAAGCGTATATTGGAGCGAAAATTTCTTTACCTTTCATTACTGCACTTCTGGATTATGGAACATTTTCAGTTTCATACGAAACGGGTATTCATGAGGTTTCTGAATTTGACGCCCACATAGAAATCTACAGTAAATCGAAAATTGTTAAGGTGCAATATGATACTCCTTATGTTTCTGGACTTCCGATCACTCTTAATGTTAGGGAATTGGTTGAGGGATCTTACATGTCAAAAACAATCAGACCGACATATGAGAATCCCTATATCATTCAAGCAAGAAAGCTTTATAAGGTCATAACGGAAAATGAACACTTTAAGACTACTGCGGAAGATTCATATGAAGATCTTATAATTTTCCAAGGTATTGTAAAGGCTGCCAATAAATGTAAACATGCTCCAGGTAATGACAAATCAAAATGAAATTTGTTTTCAGTAACCTATTTATGTTATCTATATTAAATTTTTGCAAATGCTTGCCCTCTTCTATACACGTTCTTTTTAATAAAATATCCTCGTAAGCACATACCAATAATCTAACCTGCTGTTATGCCACCAAAATATTTTTGCGAACTGCTCAAGTCGAAACCACCATCATGGCCATAGAAAAGCACTAAAATCTAGATTATCAAGATCAGCCATATTGAACTCTTCTGTCTCATTGTTTTCCTCAAGAGATATAGGAACTCTCCAATCCCCTTTGACAATTTTTATTCTTTCATAATATATTTCTGCTGTGGGAAAAAGGGTCATCATCTTCTGAAATAAACCCATTGCTTTCTGAATATGCAAATACACTCGTTTCTTTTTTTGTTTATCGAAGTAGTAAAACATACAAGTGATGGTAGCAATGTAAAGGGAATATAAAAGAACATGAACCATTGCACATGATTTAAGGTCTATTTTTTCAACAAGCTCAACCACAGAAATCGCTGATGAGTATACATAGTTGTTATCAGTCTCAGAACTGCATAATGGACCTTTTGAAAATGGTTTATGGATTATCTGTATGGCAGTATTGTAAAAAATATGAACCATGTATTTTAGATTATCGTTCTTATCGCTCTCATAAGAAATGCAATTACCTGATTTCAATCGACATATTGGTGGTAAATTCATCTCCCAGTTGCGGAGAATAGCATAACTATCTCTCCAAACGCATTTTTGCCGAGTTCTATTTTCTTCTTTCAGATCAATCTGATTCATCAATGAATAGATCGATCTAACGCTAATTGTCACTATATCTAATAAACAGCAAAATTCTCTAACTATAAGTAGCTTATCCATCGACGATTTCACCGTCAATCTCACAGATATATCTTGTGAATCAAGGAAAGGACCTACTCCAAAGATTGGATACCTACTTCTGTCAATTATAAAACAGCACCAAAAGACATTCTCCCTCAATGTCTTTTCTTCAATTGTAATCATTAGATCTGAGCTCGCCAAGTGTAGGCCTAGATGTCCGGATAGAGATGCAGCCATTGCCAGGTGGCAAGACGACTTTGCTTCTAAATTGTCAGTCATTTCTAGTAAAGACAAAATTAGAAGGGTTTGTATCTGAGTTATGTGAATTTGAGTCATTTCAGACATGACAAGCAGCTCTGCTGCGTCTCTGTATTGGGAATAATCTGGCTGTTGTCCCCTTTGCAAGGTAATGGCTGTAATCGCATTCACTAAAGAGTCCGAAATAAAGCTATTTTCCTCGGTTCCTTTAAGAGAATTGAAAAAGAGAGTTGGACTAAGTATAGGAAGCTCTGAGTTTATGTTCTCAAAAAACCATTTGAATATTGGAGGATGAAATACTGGATTGAAAGAGCGTGCGATTCTGTCCACTTTCTCATATAAGACAGGAGGTGTACTCATATGCCTATAACTTGTGGGTCCATGTTGAGTAATCAATCCGTTGTAATCCATATCAAGTTTGAAAACATCATCGTAGTTGATAATATTTCCTATACTGATATTAGAAGATTTGAGAAGTCTTGTAACATTAGAATCAACACAATAATTATACGTGGCCAAACCTTTCGAAAAAATCATAGAATTAAGAGTTTTTATCTTTTCTAACAGAGAATTGACATACTTCTGATTTAACGGCTTCCTGTTATTTTCAATCGGGTAAAAACATTTTTCTTGATGTTTTGACTTCATGCAGTTGCTGCATGGTGAATTACCATCGCACTTTCGACGTTGTAGCCTGCACCTTTGGCAAGCCATTTTTAGTCTTGATTTTTTCTCATGCTTAGTTGAGACGTCTCCATCGTGAGAACGGACTTTCTCTGGAGTGTTATCAGCCATAATTTCATTAATGGAAGACGAGTCACTATGAGGGCTAGTCATTTTATTTTCATGATCCAACATTTATTAGAGTTAATTTTTTAACTATATGAGCCATGAGCAAAAGTTATATGCAAGATAGCTACTTATATTTCAAAAGTGGATCTGCAGTTGGTTTTTATATGAGTGAAACCCGAACTGGCTGGTGGTGGTTGGTGCACCTTGGCCTCGCGACTATCGACTCTTTTGGAAAGACCTGGTTGAGGCTCCCAGTTGATAAAGAGGGGTGCATCTCTACTAAATGGCATCATCTACTTATGAATATCCACTAAAATGATATTCATTTCGAATTAATTCTTCCTTGGTAAGAAATTATTATTAAGAAATTTACAATGAAAGTCACCTAGCAAGATCTATACCACATGGTACAAACCTTTCATCAATATAACTTGTAGACCCTTAACCATGCTTAATCTGTACTTTTTGTAACAAACAAATTATATATTAGATCTGAAAAACATCATTGAAATTCTATTGATAAGGACACGTTATTTATCTTGATTATATCTAACACCACCATCAAGACGCATCTGATCCATTGTATCTAATACCAGAATTGATTCATTCCAAGGTATTAATTCATTTTGAAGCCTACCTTGTGCAATGTCCAGAGCCATTGCATCTGCTTCGTAGTAAAAGCCCCATCCTTGCTCTTCGATACTTGGGAATCTCTTTTTGATAGACTCTGATCCATCTTTGAACTCAATTTCATAAAATGTAGGAATAGAAGCACCTTCTCCTCCAACGATGATGCTACCTTTTTCACATTCCAATCTTAAAAAGACATTGGAAGTCTTATTATATATGGAACAAGTAAAGATAGCCTGCCTCCCACTATCTTCATACTTTAACAGACCACTACTCATGTAGTCAATATTGTGATTCACAGTCTGAAAGCTTTTAAGTGAGAAAGAAGAATGATCTTTTCCTAACTTATCATCCAAAAAGATTCTTGCATAGGTCAAAGAGTAAATTCCAATATCCAATAAAGCACCTGCTCCGAGGGAATTCGACTTCAATCTTGAGTCCTCTGGTAGATTGTTCACATTCATATCTAATGAGAAATCAACAAATAAGCGATATATTTCGCCTAGTCTCTTTTCCTCAAAAAGTAGTTTCTGAAGCTCAAGAATTAGAGGACGAAAACGAAGCCACATCCCCTCCATCAAGAACGCATTATTTTTTTTTGCTGCTGCAGCTAGCTCTTTGAAATCCTTGGCATTCACACACCCTGGCTTCTCTACCAAGACATGTTTACCGTTTTCAAGAGCTTCTAATGCACTCTCCTTGTGAAACACGTGTGGCAGGCCTATGTAAATGGCATCGACCTCTTCGTTTGAATAAACTTCTTCGTATGTTCCGACATAAACATCTGCATCCAGCTTGAACTTATCTCTAAATGCTTCTCCTTTTTCTGTTGTGGAAGCACCAATTGCTACAATTTGATGTTGTGCTTTAGCATCTGGTCTTTTTAGGACCATATCACTGGCGAACCATGAACTGATCATTCCGGTTCCGATAATTCCCCATCTTAATCTATTAACTGACATTTTTCAATAGTTGTCTATATCCTAACATCTATACCCTTCAAAAAAGTCAAATGTCAACAGGCATTCTAATGGAAATGAGGACCTTCTCATATACACTTCTTAAAAGAAACTGTGCGGGTAATGTTCTCCGATATTTTGCTGAGGTGATTTTTTTCTGCCTACTTCTTTGGTTGAAAAGGTTTCTCCGATAAAAGAAACCTGTTTTATCCGAATGTTTTTTGGCTTCACAGCAGGATACGCAACAGTTAAGAAATACCAGCCAATAAAACGGATAAGGAAGAGAGAAGGCTGAGATCATTGTGTCACCAAGTAATGTGGGGTTTGAAATGTTTTGATATATTCTGATACAGGAGACGACCTGAATTCACACCTCTGAGTATCTTCCACATCATCTGAAGATTTGGTACCGCAATATCGAATTAGATTTATCCACCATTATTGAATGGATCTTTGATTTCTCAGGCAGCATAGAACAAACATTTATTATGATATTAAAATGTGTCTTCTTATTTTCTTGACTACAAAAAGCCACCTAATTTCGTTATTCGTCCTAGGTAATCATTGAAAATATTGACAATAGAATAATATTTTCCTATTAAGAGACTTGCGTAAGATTTAATTTTATAAAAAATTAAAAATAAATCAAAGAGTGTTAATGATTTCTGGTGAAGTAATTCAAAGATCTTCAATTGGTGCATTGGAGTCACCGCTATAGTTCTGAAGAAGTCAATGTAATGCTCACCCAATTCAAAGGTACCAGATGAAATTTTATCATTTGGTTCTTATTTTTTGCGGAGAGATTCTCTTTTTACCAATATTGGCTGGCTTCATTTCAATGTGTCACCCAGATTAAGAAATATTGGTGAGCCCTAACTTTTTACCGTTTTGGTGAAACTGATGACACTGCTAAAAGAAAAAATAAGACCAGACAAGTATATGCTTGTTGGTTTTTTTTCTTTTGATATCCAATTTTTAGGAGATACAAAGTAGCACAAGTTTCCATTTTATTTGAGAAAAGTTGGCAAACAATATCCGAAAACAAACGTAGCATATGAAGGAATGACTTACACTCAAGCATTTACTGTTAGACGTCCATGGATCTTTATTTATGAGTTCATTGTCAAATAAATATATTATAAAATTGTTCTGTCTGCCTTGTTTTTTTCTAAAATCTTCATATCAGAATAACTGAAGAAGATCATCATACGGAAAATTTAATGCCCATGACAGGTCATTGAGGCCAAGTTTCTGCAACTCACTATCATCGAACAATAACTGCTTTGAGTCATGAACCGTTACTCCATGAGATGAAGCAGAAAGAGCCGCTAAACTATGGGCAGGGTGAAGCTGTGAAAGAAGCAGATGGTTATTCATTGCTCTTTCTGTATAAACTCCCAAGTTTTCAGAATATCCTCTCAGAATTTCCACAATAGCATTAACCTGAGAAGAAGTGACCCAGGTAGCCAACGTTAAAACATTAATGTTCGTACTGATATATTCTTCTAGCTCTTCCTTTGGTGGAGGCATATCAGTATAACTTTGCTTCAGGTTGAGCAATAATATACGACAAGCTTCAAACAATGCAAAAGCAAGTGTTGTGGTATTTGCAGATTCCACCAGAAGTTCTCTGTTATCTCTGGTAATCACAGATATTGCTATGGCATTTTGTAATGATTCAGCATGGGCTTCTTTCAAAACTTTAACCGGTACTTGTTCAGGGTATAAATCCGCCCCTTCATAAAGTAAGTGAAAAAGAAGGGCCCTACGCATGTCACATTGTAGTTGATGTAGTAAAAGATGCTGATTAATGAAAAAGATTTTCTCCTCCACAGTAACAAGCATATTTAAATTATACTTATTATAATGCAAATTCTTTGGTAATAAACGAATTGTCACTTTGATGTCATGCTCAAGAAGCTTTATAGGTGAATTACTATCCCAGTTGATCATTTTTGTCTTTTCGACAGACTTCACATAATGTAAAATATTATACTTCAGTTGAGATAGATGTACTGCAAACGAAAGGACGTTGAATGGATGCTCATAAGGTGGTACCTTACTGCTGAAAGGTGATTCATCGAGCGAGATTTGATTACGAATATTAATTCGTTCTCTGAGACTATACATGGGAGTGGTAATAGTTAGTAGATTTAAATCACATGAGACAAATTCGGGGACACCTGCCGAAAATATTTTGTCAAGAACAAATACGTTCCACATCATTCGGCGTCTTCTTTCTTTCTCAAAGACATCAATAATTAAATCACTCTCATGATTCAAAATAAGCCCGTAGGCTATTCTTGACAAAACTGGTATTAAAAAAAAATGCTTTTCAGAACTTTTCATACAACTCCATATAACATTGACTAGTAGTGCTTGAAAGTCATCCAATTTCAATTTCTCGGCCCCAAAAAGGGTGTCGCTAAGGTGCCTTGTGTACCAATATCGGTTGAAATCAGCCAAAAGCTGTTTAGGTATGATAATATCAAGAGACATTCCAGCAACCGCCTTTATCAGTGACTTAGATATGTTACTACTTCCCGATTGATTCAGAAATCTGTCATTATCCAAAAAGTTTCCTGCAAGAAACTGATAGTTTCTATGAATGGAGCTTTCACACAAACTTTCAACTAGTCCCTTCATGCTCTCAGAGTCAATATTGTCGTACAATTGTTCTAATGCTTCGATTGAAGTTATTTGATCTATCAAGTCATAAGTGCAGGACTTCCCAATCCTTTTGCATCTGTCACAAATCGGGTAAGTTCCTGAGCATTTTCTCTTGCCAATCCTACATTGGCGACATGCTCTTTTTGACCTTTCGTCGATCCTTTTATGATTCTGAAGTTTTGAAGTTATGGTTTCTGGTCTAAAATACTCACAGCGCACTCCAGAGTGAATGCATCTTAGGCACTCAGGTCTAGTTTTATCGCATTTCAACTTCCTAGCTCTGCAGTGACAGCATGCAGTGAGAGGCTTCATTATTCTCACGTTCTAGAGTTCTTAAATGGTAAACGCTTCAAATGTGACTATATTTGAATATTCTGCAATAGACCTATATTCTTGAAGCCAGACGGAACTTGTATATTGCAGAAAGCAACATAAAAAAAGCTTTGGTTAAATGTAGAGGTCGCAATAGAAGCTATATTTTCAAATCTGTGTATACGTAGATTGAGAAATTTGAGATCAGTTGAAACAAATTTGTTTATATCTCAGAGATTGTGTAGAGATATGTATGAATAAATCCGTGAGACATTCTAATTATTCAGAAAGCATCCGCCAATTGGTTTTACTTTCAGCGAGAAGACATTTCAATTAGTGATCACCTATGGATTATCTCTAGATTCTCCAACAACAGGGAATATGTTTTTCGTGCTGGTTCAATTAGATGACCGGGTACTATCGCTCTATATGTTTGTGTAGTGCACGACAAACTTCAGACGATATTTCATGTTCAGATCTTAGTTGGAGCGGTGCATGCATGTCTAAACACATTCTAAGAGGCGGATATAGTAGTTTCCAGTGGGATTCATCTGCATATGAGTGCATAGACAGAACTAAAACCTAGATGATGTCTCCGCAACATAACATAATTGACTATTAAAACGGGACTTTTTTTTTGATGTCCATTGATTGATCTCGGCTTACTTCCGCACTTCCCCACCTAAAGGAAAAAGTCATACCTGAAGCCAGACGAGTCGTCTATTAAGGCACAACATCTAGTGTCACGATTTTTAGTTATTACACGAAGAACATATACCTCAAAATACCAGTTTACAAAGTATAATTTGATATTTTATTTCAAAATGTAAGCCAGAATATTGACCTGTTTTCCATCATAATTTAAGTGTTGGTAAATGAATATTTATATTGACTAAGAGTTAGTATCCATCCTCTGGGACCAATCGCATCACTTTTTAGAAATTCGTATTTAAAACTATCATTTGATTTCTAGAAAGTGACAAATATCGGTACTGCAAAATTGTGTTATATCTCTAAAGTAATAGAATTAAGAGAGAAGACAAAAATCAAACAGGAAGGCAAAGTATGAAGCTTTATAAAGAGATTATTCACTTCACTGTTTGAAGTCACTCATTAATTGTTCTTGGATGTTCTATGCTATCTCCAATTTCAAGCATCTTCTTTTCTAGTAATAATGTCATACGCTTCACAATTTCAGAATAATCGGGGTTCGCATATGCATTAAATAATTCCAGCGGATCCTCCTTACAGTCGAAGAATTCCCACTCCTTATCCTGTCCTCCATCTCTGGTGCCTTCAAGTCCAAAGCCTTCATTGTACCAGTAAATGAGTTTGTAACGCTGATCCCTGATTCCATAGTGGGCATATGCCTCATGAATCACATCTCTATGCATCCAGTATCTATGATAGGCCACTTGATCCCAATCCTTCGGAGTCTCACCTTGTAGCAGTTTCTTAAAAGATTTTCCCTGCATGTAGTTAGGAATTGTAAGACCAGCAACATCTAAAAATGTTGGGGCAAAGTCAACGTTACTGATAATATCATTACATTGAACTCCAGCCTTAATAAGCTTTGGATACCTAATAAGGAACGGCATTTGGAAGGAATCTTCATACATGAATCTTTTATCAAACCATCCATGTTCTCCCAAGAAGAATCCTTGGTCAGAAGTGTATATAATCATGGTATTATCAGACAAACCTTGATCCTCTAGATAGTCTAACAACTTTCCTGTATTGTCGTCGATGGACTGGATTGTTCTTAGATATCTTTTCATATATCTTTGATATTTAAAATGACGCAGTTCTTCGTGAGAAGTAAACTTGAAGATCTCCCCTGTTTTCTTGTCTATGAGCTTGAAGTTAGAAAGATCCTTTGGAGTTGGGACTTTCCTATCATTGGACCATTGGTGATTTAAAATCCCCACTTCGTTACCACCATCAGGTTGAGCTAGACCAATATCAAAGTAAGTTAGATCCTGTCCAATCTTCATCTTTGCTACAGAAGCAGCTTTTGCTCTGTTCCTATAGTCATCATTAAAAGTCTCAGGAACCTTCACATCCTCTTGATACATATCTTGATGTTTGGGGTGGCATTCCCATGATCTATGTGGAGCCTTATGATGACACATAAGGAAGAATGGTTTCGATTTATCTCTTTTCTCCAACCAGTTGATAGACTTATCGGTGATAATATCGGTTGCATAACCTTCTTCCGAGATTATCTCTCCCATCTCATTAAACTTGGGATCGAAGTACTCCCCTTGTCCGATTACTATAGAGAAGAAATCGAAACCTGTTGGTTCGTGATCCTTCCCTTCACCCAGGTGCCACTTACCAACCATTGCAGTCTGATAACCCCCGGTTTTCAGATGTTTCGCGATATTGGGAATTCTCTTGTTAATCTTACTGTCGAGCGTGTAGACTGCGTTCACATGATTGTATGTTCCAGTAAGAATACTAGCTCTGCTAGGAGTACAGATGGAGTTAGTCACATAACAGTGGTTGAACTTTGCTCCACCGTTAGCAATACGGTCAATGTTCGGGGTATGATTAATACCAGCGCCGTAACAGCTTATAGACTTCGCAGCATGGTCATCTGCCATGATGAAAATAATGTTTGGCTTGGACATTTCGCTTTTTTTATTCTCTATGCTTATTTTTGTTCCTTAACAGGTACACAACCTGAGAATCACCTTAATTCTTGAGTGAGAAAGAGCAAAATTCTTCGGTATATATAGTGTACGACTTAATATGAGATGATATTATTATGAGCGAATTTTGGACTTAAAGATATACAAGTTGCATATAGAAAAAACAAGAAGCTCTTAGGTGCGGCTCTTAGGTGCGGACTTATCCCTATCCAATGGAATATGGTCCGCACATGGTATATTGGTATTTTTTTGAAACAAGAGATATCTTCTTGATCACATCGTTGTTCGCAATTTATTGGAAAATTACAAAAATCTATTGTTTTCGCGCATATACCCCACCAAAAATACTTGCAGCAAGCATTAACAGCCACCATGCATGAATATAGGCATAATTTAAGTTTAAAGGAAAAGGCGTTTACTTCTTAAAGGCTACCTTTCATTTAGAATATATAAATACTGCCCACTTACGAAAGAAATTCCTACTCTATGGGGATCAATTCTGAACACTTATAACTCTAATAGATCAAAAAAACTATGGAGAGTTCTATGGGTGAAGAAACAAAGAATAACGCGAGTGCGTTGGGAGACGATTTGAATCTCCCAGCTTCTTTAGTACATGCTGCAATGGTTCAGCAAGAAGTGGAGCATCGTCTTACAAAACTTCAGGCTATCATGGAATACAAAAAAGCTACAGCATGGCTGTTTGCTTCAGTATTCTTTGTTACTTTGGCAGGATTCGAGAACTTTGCAGGTTCAACAGTTGTGTCGATCGAAAAATTCAGGGAAGATTTTGGTAATTTGGTTGACAACTCTTGGGTCTTAGAGGCGCAATGGCAATCAGCTATGAGTGGTGGGCCTCAAGCAACATTAGTTCTAGGTTTATTTTTAGGATCGTTTTCTTCTGACAGTTTTGGCCGGCGAATAATTATCCAGCTTTCCCTCATTCTTATTATTCCTGGATTAATTGTGGAGGCTGTGGCTACCAACATTCGTTGTTTCTTTGCTGGTAAATTTGTTGCTGCTCTTTTTATGGGATCTCTTCTTTCATCAACCACTTCCTACATTGGAGAGATTGCACCACTGGCTCTACGTGGAGTCGCAACAGCTAGTGTCAATCTTGGAATGGTTTTTGGTCATCTAGTTGTTTTGATTGTTGCTTACGGGACTGAGGGTTACAACAATCGTTGGGCATACAGAGCCTTAATTGTTTCCCAGTTTGGCTTCTGCGCTATATCATTGTTCTTGTGTCCCTTTATGCCGGAATCGCCTTATTGGCTTATCTCTCAAAACAAAGAAGAAAAGGGGTTGAAACAGCTTGGGCTTTTATTTTCGAAGTATGAACATGTTGAAGCCCAGTTTGCTATTATTAAGGTGACTATAGCAGAAGCTAAAAAATTGAACTCTGAAAGGAGTTCTATGTTGGAACTTTTCAGAGGAACAAATTTACGGAGAACTTTCATCCCATCATTTGCTTTCTTCATGCAGTCCATGAGCGGTATTTCCTACATAAGTACTTACGCGACCTATTTCTATGAGATGGTTGGCTACAGCAACTCTAAGGCATTCCAAATATCTATTGGTGGTATAACATTATCTGTTGGGGGTGTTATCACATCATGGTTTCTTCTAGATCGGTTTGGAAGAAGACCATTATTGCTGACAGGAATGGTAATTGTTTTTGTTCTGAATCTGCTCACGGCTATCTTAGGTATGCAGAAAGACAGCAAGAAGTGTATCACCGCTGCAGCAGCATTCATGTCCATGTATTACTACTTCTATAATATCTCTGTGGGCCCACTTGCTTATCTGCTTTCAGTTGAGACTCCAACAAACAGACTTAGAGCCAAAACAGTTGCATTCAGCACTGCAGTGAACAACGCTTGCGGATGTGTTTGGTCATTTGTGTTACCATATATGTTCAACTCTAATCAAGCAAACATGGGTTCCAAAATTAACTTCATATTTGCTGGTTGCTCCTTTGTTGCCTGGTTTGTGTTTTACTTCACTTTACCTGAATTTAAAAATCGCTCTTTTGAGGAGATCGATGAAATGTTCGCTGACAAAGTTCCGGCATCTGATTTTTCATCATATGTCTGCAGAGCCCAAACCGTAGCAAAAACTGAGCTGTTGGAGGAGAAAGGGGTCACGACGGAGCATGTTGAGTGATATAGTATCTTATGTTACTGCTAGCAGCATTCTCTACCAATTTCTAATTTGATATTTAGTAATGATAACTGTTTAACAGATTTATGATAGTAAATTCGGACGAGATAAATTAACAGGCGATAACCTATCAGTTACCTGGATTGTTGCAGATCATCAAGGAAAACTAGTTTTAGAAGATGGCAATTGAATATTGATTACCCAAGAAGTAAATATTGGGCAACGAACTGTCCCTATATTCTTCTCTTCTTTTTGTCTCTGTTTCTAGAAATTAAGTATTTGAACATTTCCAGGGTATAGTAAGCAAGCTATTATTGTCACAGGTAGCTGGTAAATCTAGCTTCTGCAGTTTAGCCTCAGTTCCTTTTCCCCTTTTTCAAAAGGTCTTGAGATCAATCATAAATTTTTTAAATTGGCACAACGAAATATAATAAGCTATTGTTGGCCCGCATGAAATCTAGATAATTTTACTCCAATCAGCGTAGCACCTTCGAGCTGTGAAAGGAATGTGCTGGATAGTGTTCTCCCCAGATTCAATTATTATTTTCTTGACTTGCATCCGCACCCGAGTGATACCTTACCCGCACCCGAGAGGAGTGCGACCCGCACTAACATGAAATTTCTTAGTTTACCAACTTGGCGTGATGCAGAGAGTACAAAAGTCAGTTTTCCAATAGCATACAGTCTATGGATTATTTCTCTTTTTCTTGATTAATTCATCATAATGAGACAAATCTTTTCACAGCTCTAAATATCAACAGAAGCATGAACTGGCTCTTGATTTTTGCTATTTCCGAGATTTGTAGATAATTTCTCCGTCAAATCATCGGTTGCTCATTGCTATCATAAAGCCATTTTCAAATGATTACAATAAGCTGTTAGTAATTGGAGCATACTAGTAACTACTATTTTGAAAACCGTTATTTCTTTAGAAACAAACTCTTTGAAAGGAAACAAGCTGCTAGTATTCAATATTGATTTTAGTATAACTCAATAACTGAAAAGCTAAATTTATCATACGTTTCATATTAATAAGCTCTAGTATTGAAATACATCTGGAAAGACATATAAGAGATATACTACAATGAAAATAATAGAGTGATAATGACTTTATACTGACTCGAATGGTATCAAGATAATTGATTTACCTATCACAGAGAGCATGTGAGTTACTGGATATATTGTAATTTGGAAAGAAATAAGCTTATTAGTCTCTCTTTGGGTGTGAGGGGCAAAAAGTACCATTATCAGAAAAATTATAAATTGGTAGATACAAATCACTCGAAGAGATATTACAGTTGGCAATACTTAATAGAGCCATAGATGTCCTTGACGAAGTTACATTACAAACCCGTCCAGTAGGAATTATTCTCAATTGTAAACTTTTGGCTCAAAAATTTACATGTAGAGCAGTTTCCGACTTTGGCTATATAAATTCCCTTTTCAATACACCATTCTTCAGTATCCTGTTTGTAGTATGATGTTGCATATTTCAAAGAAATTTCAATGGTAGCTGTTTTGGTTTCACCAGGTTGCAAGAAAACCTTACAGAAACCTTTCAGCTCCTTAACTGGTCTTGGAGTCTTTATGGTCTCTGGAGGACAAACGTATAATTGAACCACTTCAGCACCAGCCAGGGAGCTTGTATTCTTAATATCGACCGCGGCAACAGCTCGATCTCCATTGACACTGAAAAAGAAATTACGAAACTCAAAAGTAGAATAAGAGAGACCAAAGCCGAAAGGAAATAGTGGCTCTGTTTTTGTCTTTTCATAATATCTGTAACCGACAAAAACGTCCTCACCATACACGCAGTGGCCATTATCTGACTGAAAAGTCAAAAATGCAGGGTTATCTTCGTTCCTCTTAGGGAAAGTCAAAGAGAGCTTTCCTGAAGGGTTCGAATCACCATAAAGAACATCAGCGATAGCAGTTCCGGCTTCACAACCATTGAACCAGCACTGTACTATAGCTGGAACTTCTTCTGCCCAGTTCATAGTAACAGGGGTACCTGATTGATTGACAATAATAACGTTTTTATTGACATTCAAAATTTCAGAGATCAATCTGTTCTCGGCCAATGGCAAATCCATGTTAGTTCTGTCAAATCCTTCAGACTCCCAGTCTGCACTAGTACCAACACACAAAATAACTTTGTCGGTGGACTTCGCCAATTCAACCGCTTTACCTATTCTCTCTTCATCGGATTCTTTCTTCTGGTAGCCGAAGTATACAGAACCACCAGCATTCGAACCAACTAAATCTGTAGTATAGCATGTATATGTTGGGGCAGAACCGAATTCAATTTTGAACTTGTACACCTTGTCCTTTTCAACTTTAAAGCTTTTGGTTTCACCAAGCGAGGAAGCCCCTATAGCAGCAGTTCCTGGTTTCTGATTTGTCTTATCATCAATGAATAACCGATCATCAATATATATTAGCCCTGTACCGAGGCAATGGTATTTGAATAAATACTCTCCAGATTCGTGAGGTTTGAACTCAGTCTCAATATCCATGTAAAATAATGAGCTGTCAAGATCTTTATGTTTGTAGTCAAACAAAAACATTCTTGTGCTTGTAGTGTAGAATTCTTCAATGAAGGTCCTATTAGGAGTTCCAACCGGTTCTTTGTAAACACGAACTCTTGCACCCGGCTTTCCGTCTATTGAAGTGACGATACCAAAGTCTATCAATTCCGATTCAATTGAACAGCCCAGTGAGAATTCAGGTCTTTTTCCGATTTTCTGGGCAATCGCTTCATATACGTTAGTAGTATAGTATGGTTTTAGTGATGCAGATCCTCCACCAAATATTCTGGTATCCTTAGCATTTGGACCGATGACAGCAACTTTTTCCTCTGGTGTTAAAGGCAAGATATGTCCATCATTTTTAAGTAATACAATGGCTTCCCGGGAAATCTTTCGTAACAGCTCTCTAGTTGCAGGTGTATTGTTTTTGGTGGTCTCCATTCCGTTCTCTGGAACCCCTGATCTATTCGCAAACTTCACCAGCTTTAAGATATTGCGGACTCGTTTGTCTATAGTTTTAGAAGATATCTCTCTAGATACAGAAGCATGAAGAACAGAATCTTGCTTTCGAGTTAATGCTGGACCTGGACATTCTAAGTCTAATCCAGCATCCATAGATTTCTTTGCATCATAAACACCAAACCAATCTGACATTACCAAACCTTCCCAGTTCCAGTCTTCTCTTAGAATACCGTCTAAAAGCTTTAAGGACTGAGACACATGTTCACCATTCACCTTGTTGTAAGCACTCATTACTGTTTGGGGATTGGAGTATTTGACAGCTAATTGAAAAGGTAACAAATAAATCTCCCTCAACGCCCTTTCAGAAATAATAGCATTAACGGAATTTCTTTCATCCTCAAGGTCGTTACCCACATAATGTTTAATACAAGCGCCAATCCCATCTGATTGTATACCATTTATAATAGAAGCAGCAGACATACCTGACAAATATGGATCTTCAGAGAATGACTCGAATCCTCTTCCCCCAAGTGGACCTCTCTGAATGTTACAAGTTGGGCCTAGAATAACATGAGCACCTTTTGCTTTTGCCTCTTGTGCCATCAAGGTACCAGCCTCATACAATAGCTCTTTGTTGAAAGTAGCACCTAATCCTGTTCCACATGTGAAACATGCTGAGGGAACACCATTAAAAAACCTAGTACCTCTAACACCATTTGGTCCATCACTTAAGCGAACTGAGGGGATGTTTAACCTTGGAATATCCCTGGTGTGCCAGAAATCCTTCAGTGAAAGCAAAGAAATCTTTTCTTTCAAAGTCAGTTCTTGAAGAACCTTATCAACATCAATATCATAAGTCATTTTTAGTATTTTTGGGATCACAATAATATCTGAACTGGGCCATTATGAATAGTTATTAGAAAAACTGGATGTGAACTTGCATGCATATATATATAGTATTTTTAATTTATCTCAATCTTCATTCTCATATGTAATCGAAATTGTCTGTGGTCAGACAATGGATCTAGATGTATGAGCTTAGTTTCCTGGTTATCACTTTGTTGAATACAATAGAGTGGTTAGTCCATTTTCCACTTGTATTTGCAGATTTACTTTTTTTGTGGAGGAACCGTGCGGATAGTTCCGATACCGATACCGCACTCCTCCGGCCTCTCTTTTGTTGGTTGCAGGTTTCTGGAGTGTGAGAAGTGTAGAGTAATAATAGCTCACTAGCCAGAGTGGACCTATACGATATGTTCTACATGTTAACGATATTTGTCATGCACAAACCTATGCTTTAGTTCCTCACTTTACCTTCAAAAAGAAAAAGGTGTTCTCCAGGACCACCTAGGAAGTTTGACTTAAGGAGGTTGCATACATCTTTACACGGTATTTACTATGGAAGACAGAGCAAGCTGAAAATCAAATAAATCTATTGATCTGGTATACTTACAAATTAAATGGAATTACAAGAACGAATAACCAGATCTTCTATGCTCTATAATAGAACTATGAAAATTGCAAATGCCTGTTTGCGATGCAGGAATAAGAAATTAAGATGTGATAAGACCAAACCAGAATGTTTAAGATGTCTCCAATATAGTCAGCGATGTAAATATATCAAATCAAATATTGGCCAATCTGTCGAAAAGAAAACAAATATACGGTCCAAAAAAGCATGTCAGCAATGTAAATCGGGAAAGCGTAAATGCTCAGGAGATTTGCCTATTTGCAGCCGCTGTCAGAAAATGGGAAAACGTTGCAGTTACGATTTAATAGACGGAGTTGATACAATGGAAGCTCTAGCAAATTTATACGACAACATTGACTCTCAGAGCCTGGAATTGTTAGTGAGGAGACTTTGTGAATGCTCGATAGAACGTAAATATCCTTTTTTGGCAGGTAATTTCCTGGATGAAGGTCGTTTTCTGAAAAAGGAACCCAATAACAATCTATCGAAGTCTTTGATAAGGGCAGTTGCAGGTATGTCACTGGATCTTATTATACCTAAATCCAGGTTGATGGAGTTTAATAGATACTGGTTTACCAGACATTTGACTGAGACCTTGTTTTCACCTGATAAATTAGGGTTTGACGACTTCCAAGCACTACTAATAAACGTGATATGGAGCAGTTTGAAAAGTTCAGAGCGACATTTTTTTGTGATACCTGTTTTAACAAGAATGGCGTATGGACTTATTTTAAATCATGAACCTGATTTGATTATTGATAGTCTTGAAAAGGAGAGAAGGCGAAGGATGATGTGGAATGTATTTGTGCTTGATAAGCTTTTTTCGGCAGGAGTTCCCGAATTTGTTTCTTGTGACCTTAACTTGTTAACGGTTAAGCCCCCTATGCACGATCTGATAGAACGCACCAACATAGATCGTCAGATTTCACCGGAAAAAATTAATTTCTTTAGCCAAGTACCGTCATATGAACGGCCATTTAACTTACTATCGTTAGCTGTACATCTTTCTCAGCTGAAGTATAACATCTTGAATTATGTCAAAGTTGCCGAGAAGACCAATGCAATGTGGTGGAATGATGACTCCCCAATCAAACTTCTTGAACATGATATCAAACTTACTATTGAGCTGATTCCCCGAAATCTGCTTTATAGCAAATCTAATATGAGCGCATTTTCAACCATAGAGGAGAAGTTGTTCTTTATAAACCAGCATCTTTTATTACACCAGATCCAGTGTGATGCCCGCAGATATCTTATTCTTAATCTCCTGTATGAAGGAACAGGTTTTTATCCCGAAAATGTTCCTCTCGATGCTTTAAAGGATGCCCACACAGCCTCTTTAAATGGTGCAATTTCGATCTCGGCAATAACAAGAGAAAATGAAGATATCATTGTCTCATCTACTAATACAACGAATCTAGTCTTTGTTTTGTTTGAAGCTTCACTTATATTACTTCTTAACCTGAAGCATGACTACTCCAGAGTTGTTTTACCCAAAGAAGACCTGGAAGGATTTCTTAGTACAAACATTAATGTGCTCACGAAAGCAACATGGGTCAGCTCGACTCAACTTTCTATCATTATTGATGGATTAAACAGATTCTCAGAGACATTAGGTCTTTATACTGATGGTTCTATGAATAATCGACTGCTTTTATCACAGTTACATCCAGCTCATGATCTTGCAGATGTATCTGCTATGAATGATCTACCTTTACACAATTATGACCTACAACCTGGCAATATTAATGATTTGGCATGGGCATTAAATTATTCTTATGATGATCTATTACAATTATTTTAAGCACTACTACGTGAGTAATAATGTCAGATTGATCGGGTTTCAACTATACATTCTCCTTATATATTACTTCTGTCTTAAGTTCATCTTCGATGTTAGTCTGAATTGAAGTAACAGGTCCATCAAATATTTCGGCAACCTCCTCCAAAGATCTTTCTTTGGTTTCTGGGTAGAATATCAAAATATTGATGAATGAAACTGCCAGGAGACAACAGAATAGAATGTAATATTTCCAACCTATTTTTGATAGTGCTATAGAATTGCAGAATCCACCAATAACCACCATACTGTTTGATATAAACCAAGTAAATGACATTCCTTTGGATCTCAAAGAGTACGTATATATCTCTGCAGGATACGATGCTGCAAGTGGAGTATAGCCAATATCATGGAAAGCATAATAAATAAAGATAAATGCAAGCACCAAATTTGCATAAGTGGAACCACCATGAAGATTGAATAATGCAGAGAAGATTGTCCAGATGGTGAAACATATCAACATTCCCAATGTGGAAACGAGAAACAAGGTTCGGCGACCTAATCTATCTACAAGCAAAGCTCCAATAGTTGCCCAAACAAAGTTGAATATTTGAAGACATCCATTAATCTGAGTTTGTTTGTGTGATGACTTAATACCGATAGTGTCCAGAACAAGGGTCAGATAGTAGGCCATTACCTGATTACCAGCCCACTGTGTCGACACTGACACAGTACCAGCAATATAACACCGTTTCCTGTTTCCAGGAGTAGAGAAGAGATCTTTCCACCCAATTTTGGCTACTGATCTCTCGTACTCCATGGCCTCAATAATTTCGGTCATTTCGACATCAACTAATTTTGAGTTGTTGTTTCCTTCAGCATGATAATATGTAAATATTTTTCTCGCAGCTTCAAGCTTGTCGTTTGAGATAAGCCATCTTGGAGACTCGGGTAGAAAGTAAAAGAAGCATAATTGAACAATAGGTATGGCAGCTTGAATAATCGTTGGTATCCTCCATCCCCAATGATCAGTCCTTAGAGAATTTCCATACGAAACCCATGACGACAAAATTCCTCCCAAAAAGTAAAAAGTCATATAAAAAGAAGTTATTTTACCTCTTAGAGTTGGGTAAGACAACTCTGCAATCAAGAGCGGAGCAGAGTTATTATTCAATATTCCACCAGCACCAACCACAAATCTCGAGAAAATTAATTGGCCCAAATTATGACTAGAAGTAGCCTGTATAATTGTACCAATAATAATAAGGATGATACCGCATAACAAAGCAGTTTTTCTTCCAAATCTGTCACATATATAACCTGATGGAAAGCTCATAATAAGACTTCCCAAGGGCATAGCTGCATTGATAAATCCAAGAAGAGCTCCTGTTGGCCTTCCAAAATCATTTTTCCACTCTGTCAATGACTGGAGTCCGTTCATCAACGAACCATCATAGCCTCCAGCAGAGCATGATAATAGGGGAATCAATAACAAAAGGTTTAACTTAATAAACTTTTTTCTCTCATACCATTTACGTTGTGGTTCTTCAGAAATTGCCTGGGCAATTATAGGTCCAGTAGACCCCGAAACAACTGTTCCACCTGCCATCGATTTATTTTAAGTTTGTTAGGATTATCTCTCCTTAAGACCCCCAATATCAGAAATTTTTCATCCTTTATATCTTAAATATGAAGCCTACCCTGGTGCTGTTCTTGAGACCCTTAAGCCCCCGCATTTTCTTATTCAACCCCAGAATCTCTTCCGCTCCGAGTTGCATCCGAACCGCAATCTGTGGCTTTTTTTGCATCGACCCCAAGTTTTCCTGTAATGAGCATAGATCTGCAGAAATAAAGTATCATGGGGAATCTTCGTGGAGAAATTTTTGATGCCAGATTAATCATTAGTATATTGTGCAGAACTACATTTCCCGTGATTGCGGATTAATCTTCGGTATGTATCCGCATTGATTGGGAGAAAGTGCTTGGAACTCCTAGCATATTTAATTACTCATAAAAGACACATTTTGTCTAGTGATTGATTCAGCTGTTTGGGTTAATTCCCAAAGAGCTCTAGACAGAATGACTAGGAAAAATATGAATTTTGTTGTCATCGTGGCAGATGACTTAGGCTTTACAGATACTACACCTTTCGGGGGTGAAATTGATACCCCAAATTTGATGAGGTTGGCCAAGAGCGGTTTGAGGTTTACTGATTTTCATACTGCTTCCGCTTGTTCTCCTACAAGATCGATGTTAATGTCTGGAACAGATAATCACATTGCCGGGCTTGGTCAGATGTCAGAGTACACAAGATTTTTTCCTGATAAATTTGAAGGCAAGCCAGGTTACGAAGGTTACCTGAACTATCGTGTAGCGGCTTTGTCAGAAATTCTTCATGATTCCGGCTATTATACATTTCTTTCAGGGAAATGGCACTTAGGGTTGTTGCCTGAATACTGGCCAACAAAACGTGGTTTTGACAAATCTTTCGGATTGTTAGGAGGTTCTGGTAACCATTACAAATACTTTCCAAAAGACAATGATGGCCAATATCTAAAATTTCAGGAACCTCTTTATCAGGAAAATGGAAAAACATTGGATCCTGATACGGAACTTCCTGAAAACTTTTATAGTACTGACACTTATACCGATAAATTTCTGGAATATTTAGAGTCTGATGAGAGAGCAGACAAGCCATTTTTTGGTCTTCTAACTTACACTGCTCCTCATTGGCCATACCAGGCACCAGAAGATGTGATTCAGAAGTATAAAGGAGTTTATGACGAGGGACCAGAGGAGTTACGTAAACAAAGACTAACCAAAGCACTGGAACTTAATGTTATTCCTGAAGGTATTGAGCCTCACAAGGTTGAAACATTAAGAGACAAAGCCTGGAAAGATATGACTGAGGAGGAGAAAAAGATCGAGTGCAGAGTCATGGAGGTTTACGCCGCAATGGTTGATGTGTTAGACAAAAATGTTGGGAGAGTTCTTGATCACCTAGAAAGTACAGGAGAGATAGATAACACAATGATATTCTTCATGTCTGACAATGGTGCTGAAGGCATGTTGCTGGAAGCTATGGCTGTGACTGCTGAGCATATGGGGGATATCATCAAGAAAAATTTTGATAATAGTCTAGATAACATTGGAAAGAAGAACTCTTTTGTATGGTATTCAGATCAATGGGCTCAGGCTGCAACTGCTCCACATTATATGTATAAAATGTGGGCGTCCGAAGGGGGTATTCGCTGTCCAATGATTGTTAGTTGCCCTAGTATTATTCCTGGAAATGATTTTGGATCCTTCAAGCGTGAATTTGTAACCGTCATGGATATTCTCCCAACTATACTCGATATTGCTGGAATTAAACATCCTGCTCCTGAATACAGAGGACGCAAGGTTGTGGCACCAAGAGGTGCCTCTTGGCTGGAATATATCAAGGGTGAAGCACATTATGTACATGATGAGGAAAAGGTTACAGGATGGGAACTCTTTGCTCAACAAGCAATTAGGAAAGGAAAATATAAAGCCCTGTACATTCCCAAACCAGCAGGTCCTGAAAAATGGCAGCTATTTGATATGCAGAAAGATCCAGGTGAGACAAATGATTTGGCAGAAGTATTGCCCGAATTATTGCAAGATATGATTGGATACTGGGCCGAATACGTGGCTGAGACTGGGTTAGTTGACATCACGGATTGCTTTTATAAAGACGTGATGCAACTGGATTATAGACCTCAGATATTGTACTAGTTGTTTCTTCGATAGTATTTAGCATACACCACAAAATCTTAAAAGAATGTCTTCATTGTATGTTTCATCCTCACGGCAGCTAATTTTTGACATTAATGAGTTGAATAATCTCTCTTCGGAATAGTATTTATGGTTCATTTATTAGCCTAAAAATGAATTATTGGGGACTGTGGTGAGTACTCAAGGTGGCTACAACATTTTTGTTGGTGAAAATGGTGATTTCAAGCCTGCTGCTCATAATCAATTGCTAACTTCAAACGTACCTCTAGACGAGGTTAGACAAATTTTGGACAGATTCTTGATGTATTATATTTGTGCTGCAGATAAACTTCAAGGAGACAGGAAACGGTGGAACTCAATGATTTGTGTGAAAGAAAGGTACAGTTTTGAAGCGGCCAGTATTTATGGTTTGATAATGATTACCATTTAAAAATAAAATAAAAATTATATATTATTAATATTTGAATTATACATGTATTGAGCCTGTTGGAGAACAATTACTATGGATTTATTGTTTTTCTTGAAGAAAAACTGATGTATCCTAAAGAACTAACTTAATCAACTCATAAAAGAGCAAAGAATCATATTCCTTTGAATATTTTGACCTTTTCTTATATTTTAATACCCTTGGACGTTAAAAGCTTCTCTGATTCACTAATATAGTTAGCAGCATAGGTTTCAGTCATTCCAGGGGAAGCCAAAATAGCGGAGCCTTTATTATTGAATAAAGATCCACTATGTTCTTCTAGCTCTGGAGCCACTAACAAAGGGACAATCTTAGCCGCATATTGTTCGGCGGTTTGGGTGAAAAAGCCAACCACAGTTTCTATTATAGATGATTTCCAAGAACCTTCCCCAAACAAGTTATTACGAATGCCGGTCTTAACAAGACCTGGATTTAATCCATAGAAATTGGCATTCTTATATGCTTCTTTAAAGGCAATTACCATCGCCTCATTTCCAGCAACAGTATTCATGTGAGCCTTCATTAATGAATAACTTTTTTCTTGATTTAAATCGTCAATTGTTCCCAATTCTCCATTGCCGGGGAAACCCATGATGAAGACTCTTGGCTTGAATCCAAGGCTGTTCTTTTGAGGAACAAGGGTTGGTGCGATGATACGGAGCATTGCCAGTCTGTTCAAATAGCTCACAGACATATCCCGCTCCAATTTCTCCTTGGTTTCCTGTCTAGTCCTTGCTGCAAATATTCCTGTGGTGAACAAATAGATGTCGAATTTCTCATCGTTGAGCTTTTTGGCTATCGTCTGAGAGTCTTCAATCGACTCAAGATCAGCCTGAATAAACTTAATGTTCTCTACATCAGGATCTCTGAAGGTTCTACCAACAACTACCACCTCTGAACCGCACGACGCAAGCACACGGCTTATCGCACGTCCCAGTCCACTTGTACCTCCAACCACCAGGACCTTCAATGATGATAGCGAGAGACTCTCGATACCTTTGTTCACCCACGTGATACTCTTGTCTTCCTTCATATTATAAATTTCTGGTCCTTGTCGGATAATTCACAAAAAATTGAGATGCCTAGTAATTGATATATTTCCCGGCTAAAGACTAGAAAGACTATGTCATTTAAATACCAATTCAATCATCTGATGACAGTCGACCTTTTCGGTTGCTTTATTACTTATGTAAAAAGAAAAAAATCAGTAACGCTTTGGTTATCCCTAGAATGACCAGCGGGCTGCAGTAGATTAGTAATCTGGAGAGAAAATTATAAGGTGCCAAGAAAAAAATTTCCCCTCAATTACCTTTCAGACCCTTCTCTCATTTCAGTCGCAGGTTGTTATGCCAAAGATCCTGGCGGGATTTGTATAAGCGTTTCAAGGACATATCAGATTTTCCGGTTACAATGCGTCCAGATAGGTTCGAAACAATAGCATCTGACCTTGTCTTGTCAATAAAACCCGGCTCCGAAGTCTGCAGATGCTTTGACAGGTGTCGGTGAAATAATTCCCTTATTAGTATATTAGTCAGCCATGAATTCCGTGCTAGTCAAGAATAAATTCCGTATGATTCGCGGAAGAGACGTGAGCTGATCGATTTGCTTTATGGGTAGTTTAATATCAGTTCAAATGGCTCCAGATACTGAGTCAAGTTCTCATTCTGTCTTGTCTGCTCAACAGTTGCATCCTTTCGGAACTGATAGATTTCATATTTTCTGGGATAAAGGGATGGTGGACCTTTTATGTCTCCTCTTTGACTAAAAGCCCACAAGGACACATTCAAACAAAGTACCAACAAAAGTTACATATGATCCCAAGAAAGGTACCATAGTCGTTGGATTTATCGCCTTTCAGGAACCATTTCCTAGATTAACACATGCAGAAAAGTCCGAAATCTAACAAATGTGAAATACTTGGGAATTAAACACAGGTGTTTGCCGCAAAAGGTATCGAATTACCGAAATAATTGTTCCTACAGTACCTAGTACAAAAGGACCCTACACGGAAACACAACAACGCATTGTTCCTGCACTCCAATCATGATCAAGAATAAACAGTAGCTTCGCTAGAGTATTTTTCAATTAGACTGCCCTTTTCGGTACCTCGTATATTGCACTGACACTTTTCTCAGGTCCGTAATAGCATGTCTTTTTCCCGTAAATTCTCAAATGATATTTTTGAAATAAAAACAACCAATTTAAGGAAATTTGTCCGATAAGGAAATGGACTAATTACATAATATATTATGTAATAAAATCAACCTGTCTGATTCGTCATATTTATTTTATATCGAGAATCCGTCATTATCGCACAATATTCCTAATTAGTTATAGAATCATCAACTATGGTGAATATTATGTGAGTTGAGCTATGTAGAATGCATTATCTGATTAGGTGAGCCTACATCAATCTGATAAAACTTTGTCTAATGGCCTTGGGGAGTCCAATAGCCAATGAGGAAAATTGATCCAGATAATAAGATGAGCAAATTTCCTCCTTCAAAAGTATAAGATCCGTAGCAAATCCTGCATCACAGATCAACCGAAGATATTTTGTGAATTCTATGAGGATCTGTGACTGATATTGAACCTTGAATTCGGGTTCTAATCGAAGAAATATGTCTGTTGAAGAACTGCTAGAAAGTAAAAAGGAGCTATCTTTGGGAATTGTCCTTTATCCAGGATACACATTATTGGATCTTGCTGGCCCACAGGCCTGTGTTGGCCCGCACCCTGGGCAAACGAAGCTACTAGCAAAAACTCTTGATCCTGTTCCTTCGGATAGTGGACTATTGCTTGTTCCCAACACCACGTTTGCTGATCTTCAAGAGGATATTGACATCTTAATGGTCCCTGGAGGAATGGGAACTATTAAAGCAATGAAAGATGAAGAGACCATTAGGTTCCTGCACGATGTAGGGCCAAAATGCCAGTATATTATGTCCGTGTGCACTGGGTCTCTGCTTCTTGGGATGGCAGGATTACTAGAAGGCCGCCGGGCGGCTACACATTGGAGGTATTACAGCCTTCTGGAGGCACTTGGAGCAATTCCAGTTCACGAACGTGTTGTGGTAGATGGTAATATATCTACGGGTGGTGGTGTCACTGCTGGTATTGATCTAGGTCTCAAATTCCTTGCTGAGGTTTATGGTGAGCTGGCTGCAAAGCTGACTCAACTTGGTATAGAATACAATCCTTCTCCTCCCTTCGATACCGGTAGCCCAGAGAAAGCTGGCACTGAACTAGTTAAGATAATGAATGATCTGGTCGGTGACAGCGACGGACTAAATGAAGGCCTTGAGATTGCAAAGAGTCGTTTAACCTCAGACTCAAAAAAGAAGTAGTCAAGAAAACTCGTCAGCGATGGACAAAAGTAGATTTGACGTCAAGTTTCCCTGTATTTATGTTATGACAGCCCAAAATGCGTATCTTCACACCACTCTTGTTGTTGTGTGTTGATTCGCTAACTACTACTTAGTCTGTACTCGTCTTGGTTTTATGCATCATAAGTTTATGATGTTGCAGTATTTCATACGACAGAAATAAATCTTAGTTACTTTTGTCTCTTCATTGCCTTGAATAAAGGAAGTCATGGGGGTTTATTTCCTACAATTAACATACAACAGATAGAAACACATTATTGAGAGCTAAAATTTCGGAATAAAATCAGACGTTTAATTATTTGACACTTTATATACCATTGTCAGCGCAAGTGAAAACACCTCCTACCGCATTGGCTTTGTAGGAGTTAATAATACTTTGAACGACAGCGTACACTCCCGGACCCAAGATGTAAAAGCCAATGAGGATCAAAGCTGCATTGACAATTATTTCAACCCACTGCCAAGTTGAAGCATTTCTCCACCAACCTTCGCCATACTTTTCCCTCGAGATATCGAAATACGCCAATCCCCAGAACACAAAACCAAACCAACAATCGAACAGAGAGCTCATTAAAGACAAGAGATCACTGAAAAAAGGAATCACTTCTGCGATAATAAATGCGACCACCCAAGTAGCTGCCAATAGAAGAGTCCACACAGACCAACCTAATAGAGTATGGTCATTTCTATGAACACTATTTTTTGGGAAAATTTGAAACATGATAAATCTAGCTGAAACACATGCATAGAGAAGACCTAAAAATACCAGTGTTGGGATAGCAAAAGAAAATGCTATTTTCTTGTATAATGGTGATAGTGATCCAAAAGCCGGAGCTGTGACATAATAATCGCCGACATTGACATAAACAATTGATCCTGCAAGGACATACAGTATGATTTCGGCAATAGTCACAGTCCATACAGCTTTTGGAAAATCTCTTGGATTCTTCATTTCCGCAATAAATGATGGATACGTTATCTGACCCACAAATGTATAAATAATGTTTAAAACAGCATTCATTCCCTCAACATATGTTGTACCTTTTTTTGGCCATAGATTCCACTCTACCGGAGTTTCATCCCATCCTCCTGGATGATCTTGGATACCTGCAAAAATCATTGACAACAAAATAGCAATAAACATAGTTCCAGCAGAGAACACCCCCATGAAGGAAAGGCCTGAAAAAGTTCTTGGCAACGAAAAAACAAAGCAAATAACGGCTGCGATAACACAAAAGTCGATGGTGCAAAGAGCATGGCCAGTGATGGTATTGAGATATTTTGCTCCCGTGAGAACATGGAGTCCCTGTATAAATGTATTGTTGAGAACAAAGCAGATCGCAGTGAAATACCAGGCCCAAGTCTTTCCCCAAAGAAGTTTTTGTCCTATATCGCAGACATCCTGAACATGAGGATTTCTAGCACAGAATTCGGAGATGGTTAACGAGGTGTAGAAGACACACAATGAAACAAATAAGGTACAGATTATCCCTGGAACAAGACCAAGAACAGAGTAAGACCAAGGGAAACTCATTACCGCCAGACAAACATATTCAGAAAAAAGAAGGGCTGCTGTCTTCTGCCATGAACACGTTCTATACTTTATCTGATTCCCTTCCTGGGAGTCTAGTTCCTCCTTGAGATAAAGATCTAAAGAATCGAGCGTACGTTCGGTCTCAGATCCCTGATCTACAGAACTTTTGAACTGGAATTTACTGTCTGTTTGTTCTGCTTGTTGCATCTTGATGTTGGTGTATTGTTGTAAAAGATCTTCTCTAGCATTCTAGACAACGTGTACCTGATTATCCCTCAATTTTATTTTAAATTTTGTTAAAACAGGAATCTTAAATTTGAATCTTCGTCCACTGAGTTTGCAGCACTTGTTATGTCATCACATATGACGCAACAGCAATAAACTTTGGCGGTAAAAAAGTAAAAGATTCTTGTTCAATCAAAAGAGGCCCTTGCGTAATAGTTTCCTTGATGACGTCAGTTGTATTTCAATTTGGGCTTTGAAAAATTTTATGCCGAGTCAAATTGTGGCAGCGCGCACCACATCTTTCCGGAATAAAATCCACAATCTATTTGTTATCACGTGATCCAGATATGATGACTGTTTTAAATGATTCTCAGAAAACGGGCCTGGCTGGCTTCACCTTCATGTAAACTGCAGTATAATTGGGCGAGTCTTGGCTTGTGTCTTTTTGTGTCATCCAATTGCCTCTGTTCAAAGGGGCCCTTGTCTCCTGACCATTGGATAGACGTTGTTTTCGGCCATTGATCTTGCTTGAAAACATCCAAATTTTTCAGCTTAGCCGAGTATATGTTCTCTGGACGCAAATTGCAGAACAGTTTGTGCAGCTAAAATATTATCACCTGTCTTTAATTTCTTTTGGCTAAAAGGAGGCGCTGCCATCGGTGATTGACAACTAAAATAGCTAGCTGCAATGAACCCAATACTTTAACTATCAAGGAGTCCGGTTTGTGACCCCCCTATGGCTCTCCACTTGCCAGTATTGTGGCCTCCGATTTGAAGAGAAAGAATAGAACTATGACGTGGTGTATGTTAAGACCGTAATATCTGACCGACCTCTAAGCTAACTTTTGTCTAAATCGTTACGATAGACCTTAAATATTGATTCATAAGCTCTCCGACCACTCTAAAATGATATCGCATAAGGTGCAAAGTTTTCGGAATGCATTGGGTGTATCTAAGATACCGAAATTATTTAGTCTTTATCGAAAGGCTCCTATCCCGAGATAGTTTCTGTCTGGGTCAAAAAAATAATCACCCTGTAACATATTAAAGTTATAGAGCCAGAGGAATCTATCATGCCATTTTTCTTAGCCCGATACCTCATTGGCCTGAAATCTAATCCTTTTTATTACCCGATAGCTTTATCTGTGTCTTCATATCTGTGCCCGTATATGATAGTGTAGTATTAGCAAGTATATTTTCTCTTCAAGTAATTCCAAATTTTTCTCAGCCATTGAATTTAGTCCGATAAGCTTTTCCGATAGAACCCCAATTGGCGATATTGAGAAAAACATGTGCCGATAGACTTCAATATCAGCTAGTTTTTTGACGAACACTAAGCTTCCTCTCTATCCTAAAATAAAGATAAGTCAACTGAATCCAGCCAATTTCATTCTATTTCAGAGTTGACAGGACTAATTCAAATTCTTTAAATCAACTTTGGGTTTCTTTGCTAATTTCTCCACTTCTATAATATGATTCAGCAGATCAATTCCATATCCCTCATACTTTAAATGTTTAAGAGTTGGGTCAATCTGACTTCAAGATAATCGGATAATATATGTCGCCATTTTTCGTTATATCTTTGGATATAAATTGTATAGCGGAAGTTTAGCCCTAAAAGTATTTGAGACATCTTATATAGAACAAAATTTCGTTGTTAAGCATCAGAACCACAGCTACTTCAAGCAATCTGTCATTACCGCAATGCCTCAATATGGTCCATTGCGTGTAATTTGATATATTGCCATGTTCAGTGAGGCTATAAATCTTTGCCGAGGTATTTAATAATCGGGAGCAACCTTATCACTCACAATCACGTAATTTTATCTTGAGAGCAGTTTATAGAAGCTTTATTGTTGAGTTTTAAAATGATCCTTTAGAGTTCTACTTATTGAAAATCATATACAGCTGAACAGCGGAAGTTATTCGAATATGTAACTTAATCTACATAATGGTGTCGAAGTTTATTAATTTGACGAGGTGTAAAATTATAAAAGCGATGGGTCAAAAGGCGCTTCCTTAAATACGGTATCTGAATTCTGGATTCTCACCGTCAGTTAAATCAGCAAATTCCATGTTGTCAATAACTACATAGGCATCTCCCATCTCTTCCTTTTGTTTGTCACGTGCTTTATTTTCTCTAACATTCAAAAGTGTTAGAAACACCATCAGTAGTATGGATGCCACATAACATGCGACAACAGTAGCCTTTGCTTTGGGATAGTTTGGAGCATCGTCTGATCTAAACGTTTGAGGACCCACAATATTACCACAAGAATAACCAATTAAGGAAATAGCATTAGCAACCAGCTTTTTTGTATGACCTGCAGTATTTGATGTTACACAAGAAGTAACCACAACAATACCAACCGGTGAGATTCCCATAACGTAGTAACCGGCTAATTCCACATGGGTATCCTTGGGAAAAGCCAACATACATGCTGCGACAAGAGTCAAAATGAGGTATGATATACCAAGAACCATTCTCTTTTTAACAAATATTGATAAGTATCTGAGTGATACTAAGCCCACAAGCTCTACCGCTCCAACAGGTGCTTTCATCAGTAGAGACTTTATTGTAGAGTAACCGAATCCTTTTAGAAGAATTGTACCGAATCCACTGATTCCCCCATTAGGAATTGCGACTAGAATAGCAATTAAGAAATAAATCCATGTTCGGATATCAGTAACACACTCAACTGCTTGATACTTTTTGAATGTTTTGCTACCAAATCCTTGGTTGTTGCCACGAATTCTTTCAACAACCAAGATCTTCTCATCGTGAGATAAGAATTTTGCGGTTGCCGGCGTGTCAGGCATCACAATTAAAATAACAAAACCAATAACGATGGATCCCAGACCAATTATAAGGAAAAGCACTTTATAGCTCTTCAATGAGTAATCATTATGTTTGTATAGACCATAGGAAATTCCTGAGAGGACGATAGTTCCCAAACCATTGAAACCGTAGAAAATGGCGGTACGGCCAAAGTGTTCCGTATGCCTATAATATTGGTTTAAAACGATGACGAAAATAGGAGAGACAAAAGATTCTAATAATCCCAGTAAGGTACGGAGCAACACAAACGTAGAATAACTTTTAGCCGTAACATGCAGGCATTGGATTGTACCCCAGATAATAATACAGGCCGCTGATGTCTTCATACTGGGAAGTTTTTGTAGAATAATAGCAGCAAATGGGGATCCAAACAAGTAGCCCAGATAGAAACAAGAATTTGTCCATGAGTACATCTGTCCCTTCATGTTGTAGTCAGTCTGAATCCCCATGATAGATGCATAACCAATTGACGTTTTATCAATAAATTGAATCATATAAAGAAAAGAAAAGATTGGCAACACAATAGAATCTAACTTTCTCAACAATTTTCTATCTCTGGAAGCTGAGAGTTCATGATGCCCGCTCTCTTTAGCAAGCTCCATAGCCTCATCAACCTTATCAGAGATGTGAACTGCCTTACCACTAGGGGAAATCACTGTAGATAGTGGATTTTCTCCTTTCATTGACATTGTAGTCACCTCGATCGGTGTAGTTTTTAATTCATCAGACGACATCGCCAAGCCAGATGAGAGTCTGAATGTTCCTCGTAGAAAATTACCTATTGCATTTCAGAGCTATGATAGAATAGAGATGATTTATATACATTCCAGTACAGCCAAACTAATGATAACGATATCAGGAGTTATTCAAAATTATTCAATTATCTTATCATCGAAAGATTTAATCATAAAGCCATTTTAGATAATGCTTCGGGATTTCCGAGATAGATTGTAAAGAATTTCGACGCACCCCATAAATCGCTCTTCCTCGAAGGCTTCGGTTATAAACTCTCGACCGCATTTGTTATCCAGCATTTCGAGCTACATAAGGATAACATAACATTTCGATGAATAAAGGTTTGTTTATATAGGTTCTTTTGTGCAAACTCAAATATGCATCACTATAACATGATAGAGAATAGATGTCAAATATACTGCTTGTATATATCAGCTTATTTAAAATATGGGTCAACCTGTTTCAACTGACGGGGCAGTTCCTCATAAAGTATCAATTCCCAATCAAGGATGTTTAACTGGTTATGCATTTTCATCTCCTAGATCTGGTAATCAGACAACAATTAGATTTGCCAAAGTTCCATTTGCTTTGAATATGTCCGGTGTGAACAGATTCAGACTACCCCAGCCACTGCCTGATGATTATGATTACACTGGCGATTACAAAGAATATGGTCTCAAATGCCCTCAACCTTCGGTGCCCCATCCTCAATTCAGATACACCAAATCACCGAGTCATGAGGATATTGGATATCTAAATATATGGATCCCCGCTTCTGATAAATACAAACCTAAAGAGGGCTGGCCAGTTCTTATCTATATTCATGGAGGTTTCTTACAATATGCCTCGCCTAATAATGCATCCTTCGATAGCATAGAACTGTTTGATGATTATGAGTTCACCAAGAAGTTTATTCTTGTTTGTCCTGGGTATAGATTGAATATTTTTGGCTTTCTATCAGGTAAAGAGCTTTTGGAGGAGGATCCTAAAACTTCAAACCAAGGGTTCTGGGACCAGCGTTTAGCCATTGAATGGACATACAAATATATCAAGCATTTTGGTGGAAATCCAGAGATGGTTACTGTTGGTGGAGTATCTGCGGGTGCATACTCCTCGTTCTTCCAATTGAGTTACGAATTATATCACCCCGAAGTAACTCAGATTATCAAGCAGGTTGCATTCTTCTCTAATTTAGTCTTTGTCCAGCCTAAATCCATTGAAGAAACCCAGATACAGTTTGATGAAGTGATCAAGAAGTTGAAAATTGATCCGAATGCTACGTCTGCTCAAAAGTTATCTGCTCTAAGATCATTGTCTTCAGACTTTCTGGAAGACTTTCTGCCGACATTAAATATGCACACATTTAGAGCAGTCACAGATGGTCACTTTATTCCATTTGGTTTGATTAAAGATATAGAGTCCGGAAAGTATGCTGAGATGGTGAGTAAAAAGGGATTGAGAATTATTGTTGGAGAGGTAGACAATGAACCTGTTAAATATTCGTTGTTAAATACCCCTCAAACAATTGAAGAATTACCTACACAGGTAGAGAACTATTATCCTAGAATGGTTGTTCCAATTCTAATGACTCTATATAAAGTTTCTGGAATTGATACAGAAGGAATAGATTTTAAGGAGGATTTAAGAAAGGTTTACGGTAACATAATAGCCGATGGCCAAGTTTATGCATCTTCAAGGGGTTTCATTAACAAATTGGTCCAAAATGGCTTTCCGGAAAAAGATATATATCGTTATAGAGTTGGTTTCAGGGCACAATGGTTGAATGAGCATATTGATCCACAACTTAGAGTTCCTCATGGCTGTGACATTACAGTTTGGTTCTACAACTTGTCTCACGGATACACAGAGGAAGAAAGAGAACATCTGAATAACTGGATGAAACCATATCTTGGGTTCTTAAACTTTGAGAAACATATCGAATGGGAATCATCTGAAGTATCTAAATTAAGATTGTTTGATTCAGATGGAACAGCCAAATACGTCGAAGATCCTGACTGGAACTGGGGTGTTAAAGTATCCAACGCTGTGTACAAGGCACAGACATCATCTAAGAACTAGTATAACTAAATAATCATCTATTATATTTGATTTTAGAACAGCTGCAATATATTTTTCGTTGAAGCTTTGTCTTTATATTGTAATGTAGCACCAGTGGTATCAAAAATGTATTCTACCTAAAGGCTACATGTATCTCATTCCAAACAGCTATTAATGTCCATTGTTTCTCGATACAGTTCATCCATTTGAAGATTACCGAACACTGATTCTTTTATCTCATTGACTTCTTCGAATCTCTTTTGTATGGTGGTTGGCCATACTGGTTTGATGCAAAGCAAGACTGATGAACACATCGAAACCAATATTATTCTTAGATCAGAGTTAATGTAATCTATTTTCGAATGCTTGGTATACTCTATCCTGGTTTCAAGGTACCTGAAATTTAATGGCGAAGTAGGGAATTTCTGTAGGTGAGACAACACAATATTTATGGCTTGAAATGGATATGAATTCCGGATAAACCAAATAGAGTGCAAACGGCAGCGCATTCCAAGTACAATTTTCATTAAAGACTCATTTATTAACAGCAATGATTGCAAAACCACCTCTGTCGTAAGGGTCTCATGAGTTTGTATGAACCCATTCGAAATTTGAACGGAATGTTTTAACAGATTTAACAACAAAGCTGACTTTCTAAGTCCAAGTCTTCCCTCAGAAGCAAGCCACCTTAGATAATACGGATCTTGCTCTGGTGAACGTAAGATCCTTTGATTCAGTTGATTGACGATATTCTGAGCCTTTAAAAATTCGTTATGTATAAATTCGAAATCACGGTCAGTTGAAATTTCAATTTTATGGAGCTCGGACATAATATCGCTGCATGAAATTCCATTATTAAAACGAGCTAACAAGAATAAAGTGTTCAGATCATCTCTGTGGTCCGGCAAGTTGTTTACTGTTTCACAAAAATCCTTATTAATATTTGGAGGCAATCCATTATAATAAGAAGATAAAGAATCCAAGTATGAGATGAAACTATAGAGGAGATATCTTAATGAGCTTCCTCCTCTGCTTTGGGAGAGATTTCTATGTAATCCAGCAGCTTGACAGTACTTGACTAGGGAAGCTATCTCTCCAACTCCACCATAGCAGTTTAATGATGCTACATAGTACATTAGAGTCATGGATATCAAGCTTGAAATTGACGGCGATACAGTGGAGTTGAGCCAACATTTGATATTCTGAATACATTGGAAACAATTGTTTTTGATTTTATCATAGTTCACCTCTTCTTCTTGAGCCTGAGTAGTACCTGTTGAGAATAAATTGTAGAGCTGGATCGAAATACAGCTACAAAATAGCACCGAACAAAGCTCCATGATGAAATTTAGGTCATCATATTTAGAATGATTCATCCAGAATTCATCATATTTCAGAAAAAACCCTTCCTTGTCCATGATCGGTATATATGGAAAAATAGAAACAAAGAAGTTTTGCACAAGAATATCAGAGACTTGTTTAAATGGTAGCTTTGCCTTTAGTTCATTGATATTTGAAATTGGTTTTACTGGTTTATTGAAATTGAATACAACATGTTGATCATGATCATTCTGGAGAGGACCCGAAATAAGAGACATATTTGATGATTGCTTGCAGAATGGAAAATAGTCCAAAGGATAGTACTTGGAATACTCTCCAGTTGAGTTAAGAAGAAGTTTGAAATTCATCTTTTCAAATTTCCTTGGAGTCGGAAATACTTCACTGTTTGGTATAAATCTTCTCTCCTTGAATGTACTTCGTGACGTCATATTCGATCTATTTTCTTTTTGAAGATGTCTAAGTTCCAGTTCCTTGGCACTGAAGTACTCACACATAACCTTGGCTCGTATGCATCGTTTGCAGCCGTCTTTTTCTTTGCTGCATTTTCTTTTGGAGTTGAAACATCTCTTACATGAGCTTATTTGTCTCTTTCGTGAGATCATATTTCTAGAATTCAATATAAAACAAATCTATCTGGGTAATTCTAAATCTATTATAAGTAGACGATAGTGTACTATAAGAGTCTTACGAAAATACTCAATTTTCGCCTTATGTCTATTTCATGGTGTTTAAGAAATAAGAAGGGGTGAAAATTTCAATGATAAATTTATTATCTAGTTATTTGAGTTACTAGATCACCGCCCGAAAAAATTCGAAGCATTTTGATTAAGCTTCAAGTTTAATCTTTCTATTGATCGCTTTTCATGCCTTGACTCGTTACTTTTCAACAATCGATATTCAAATACATTTGTTTCACGTGATAGTCCGAATCGATCGATGGAAACAATGAATTCAATTGGTTATTGCCCTTAAACTCAAATATCCGGTAATAATCAGTTAGTTTTGTGTAGCACACTATGTCGGTCGAAAGAGATACACTCTTATCGCCGCAATATGCCTGATAAGCTCTTGCATTTATTATATGCTCGTAACTTGCGATATAAAAGGTCAAGATGGTGGTCTTCATTCTTTCAAATAGTGGTGAAAGGATGTTACTGCTTTAGCTATAAAATATCCAAAATATGAGTAACACTTACGTTGTGGTAGGTTCAGGAATTATTGGGCTCTATACCACTTATTGTTTGATTTTCGAAAACAAAGTCAACCCTGAAGAAATCACGCTTCTTGCAGAGTTCTTTCCAGGGGACCAATCAATCAAATATACTTCTCCATGGGCTGGCGGAAATTTCTCCTGCATTAGTCCAGCAGACGATATCAGCTTGGAGTACGACAGGTACACATACACACATTTAGCTGAAGTCCAAAAACGTCTTGGAGGGCCTTCCTGTGGTCTGGATATGAGACAAAGTTACGACTACTTTGTAACTGCACCATCTCCAATTAAAATGAATTCTCTCAAAAAATACGTGAAAGATTTCAGGTTTTTAAAGGAAGATGAGCTACATGAAGGAGCTAATTTTGGAATAACTTATAAATCCTGGAATTTTAATTGTCCTGTTTTCCTTCAAAATATGTCTAATTTTTTGAGCGATCTGGGCGTCTCAACGATACGTCAAAAGCTGACTCACATATCTCAAGCTTTCTTGACAAGCAACACCAAAGTGGTATTGAACTGTGTTGGTATCGGTGCTATAACATTAGGAGGAATAAAAGATGAAGCAGTATATCCCACTAGGGGCTGCGTTGTTGTGGTGAAAGCTCCTCATATACAAACTAATATGTGTTATTGGGGTGAAAACTTTGCAACATACATTATTCCGAGACCTGGTTCTAAAGGTGAACTAGTCTTAGGTGGTTATTTGCAGAAGGGAAACTACACACCCGACACTTTTAAACACGAGGCCGATGATATCATTAAGAGAACCACAGAACTACTTCCAGCGATTTTAGATCAACCTCTCGATGTTATTCGGGTGGTAGCCGGTTTAAGGCCAACCAGACACGGCGGGCCTAAGATAGGGGTAAAAAATATCGGGGATGGTAGAATGATCGTTCATAATTACGGGGCAGGAGGTTATGGGTATCAATCCGGTCTTGGAATGAGTTTCAAGGCAGCTGCCCTACTGTTAAAGGAGACTAGAAAGAAAAAAAGCTCCTTGTAGTCAGCACTGACGTACTTGCCATTTTTATATTATACATATATATATATATGCTAACCTTCGATGCATACACTGTACTTTTCTAAGTTCCCTGGTCGGACTATCAATGTTAGTTATGTTAACAATATTAGACTGAAGTTAATGTTAAGTTACATCGTCTGGTTATTTTGACCGATCGACTGCAGAATGCGGAGATAAAAATAACTTTCTCGGGCGCACATCTTAGATAAGAACATTAATTTGGAGTTTGGTAGCATAAGCTCCTAGTATAAAACGGACCATTGAGACGTTTGGACGTGAGAACAAAGAACAGCTCTATCGTAGAAATTGAGAGTGAGTGGTATTGGGACATATCTGATAAGTTTTAATACAATAGTCTAGCTATAATATGCATCGTCTTGAATGGGAGGATATCAATCAGCAAGGGGCCCCTTTTCTTTCGCCAGCCTACCTTAGCAACGGACATGTATTCACCTCAGGATTTGTGGGAACTGATTCAAAAGGAAATTTCCCAGATGATTTGGAGGAACAGACCCATAATGCATTCAGTAACCTGAAAGCTGTTCTGATGTCTTGTGGATCTTCCCCTGACAAAGTCTTGAAAGTTTTACTTTTTATTGGGCATGCTACTTATGCAGATACAGTTAACAAGATTTACATGGAATATTTCCCTAATCGACCATGCAGATCCTGCGTTATTGTTGGGTTTCCTAATCCAAAAGTGAAAGTGGAAATTGAATGTCTTGCTCAGTATGCTGAACTGTCGTCCAAGCTATAATTATAAGCTAATTGCAATTATATTATCTATCTTCAAAATATTTGTATATCTGCTGTGAATGTCAATTTAATTTTTCTGGTACAATAGCGTAGTCATATAAAAAACTCCTGATCTATCAGTTTTACTAGATGTAATGGCGAATCGATCCATGAATTAGAGGAATGAGATACAATATCATATCGAACACTCACAAAAATAAGGCCAGAAACGCCAGAAGAGAGCTCGACAATATTTGATCGGGCGAAGCCCCACCATCAGATGAAGACGATTCACTAGATGACGTTCCTTGAGGAGATTCAGAGCTAGATGATGACTCTGAGTCTGAGTCGTATGGACTAGATGTACCTGAAATGGATCCAGAATCGCCAGTTTCGGATGGCTCAGATGAACTAGATGAACTAGATGAACTAGATGAACTAGATGACCGGGATCTCATGCTAGAAGAGCTTTGCAATGTGGCAGTTCTGGAAGACGTAGTCTCTGTGGCGGTGTAGTTAACCAACAAAATAACAGGTCCTCCTTCTGCTTCCTCACCTTCCACGAAATAGCAAGGTCCATTGTACAACAATTCAAAATTTGAGCCATTCTTACATAGATACCAGTCACTTATCACGCTGGAAGAAGATGAGTCACCTAAGCTATAACTGAGAACAAGTCTTCCATTTGAAAAAGTAAATGTATCTAATTCACTGCTGTCCCGGACACCAGTATTACGGAGGGTTTCACCCACAGCCGAAACATAGTAGTCGGCGTCAGAACGGACGTTCATTTCAAGAAAATCATTTTGATCAAATACTTTACCGTTCGGTAATAAGGTGAACTGGGCGACGTCACCATCATCGCCTGTCGACAATGCCCAAGGCGAAAGCGCGTTGGTCTTGATATATCCATAGTTAATACTATCTCCTTTAGCATAGAGAGTGAACTTAGGAGCTATAGTGTAATTTCTTACAGAAACTGTGGCCTCAATTGACATTGAGACGTCACTATTAGGGTCATCATCAACACAGTTACTGGACTGACCAGCAAAGTATGGCTTTGAAGAAGATTGCTTGCAGATGGTAAACTCCTCTTCATCGTCATAAGAAAGCTGCTGGGTGAAACTGCTAACAGCCCATTTTGTTGATGATTCGGAGGAGGCTACAAAATAGTAATCATCATTCATTACCACATAATCACCATCATTATCCTGAAGAGTTCCATCGTCATTATAAGTGAAGGTGACAACATTTCCAACATCCTTATCGATCGAAATGATATATGGCTCCGTGGAATTAGAAACCTTTCTTATTGGAAGATTATTCCAGATATAATCGTTGTCAACGAATGGGTAAAATGAAATCGAGGCAGCTGATGCTACCGAGAAAACCAACGAAGCGGCAAGAGAAAGTTTCAACATATTCAGAGTTTATTATAGTACATTATAGTACAACAGATACATCCTATTTTTGACTGGTTTAATTTCAAACCCACTGTCTTAACACTACTATTTATAGTGGGTAACACCATTCCTAAACAGAGAACTTGGGACTTGATAATTAATCCAGCTGAATTCTGATATTACTGTGTGCAAGACCACAGACTATCGTATTTGGGGCCCTGATCATTGTTAATTTTGAAGATGCATCAGTCTATTGTCATCCCATTGTTTGGCCATTGAACGAGGAAAGACGAATTCTTCCCCTCACTTGAACTTTAACCGAGTCGTATTCGGAATACTGTTATCTTGGGCAAAATTGCCAGATATAATGATGGGCCTGGGTTAAGAAACACGAAATGATCAAGCGTATCAGGATTAACTAATTTGATCTCATATGCAAATATGATTTTCGCGATGAATTGTTTTTTCCTGTCATCCTCTGACAAGAGACCATGATCAAATCAGGCCTGTCAGTTCTAGACCCTTGAATCACTAGGACTATAAGACAAACCATTCACGACAAATATCGATTTTGAATATTGTCCGATAGCCTAGAAAATGTCCAGAATCAGATAGAATATCATCATTTGCATCTATCACCGATTGCGGAAGAAACAGAGATCCAGAAGCCCAGAGAACAACTCATCAACAGAAGCCATACAGAAATCCCAATTTCCACAAGTATTTGTGCAAGTTCCCACTTATTATTTATACCAACGTTGGGTAAAATTTCCAAGAGTTATTCAATTCTCATTTATGGAGTTACCCTACAATGACCCAAACACAACTCCAACACAAGGCCAACAAAAAACGTGATCAAGTTTCCCAGTCGTGCTTAGTCTAATCCAATTATAGTAATGAAATACTTGTTCGAAATTCAGCTGAGCTATTGTTCGTCAAACTCATTATGACTAATTACAACACTCCCATAGAAGACTCACAATCCATTATTACATTGATATCTCACTCCTATCTCACTCCTATCTCATTCCTATCTCATTCCTATCTCATTGATATGGGATATCGGCGTAGAAAAGACACAGCCCATCCGTAATTGTTCCTTGACAACAGAAGATGTAGAACTAAGTAGTGAAAAGGACCGGGTCATGAAAAAGGGAGACGTTGGACGATATTTCCGAATCTCATAGAAATTTTTTTCACCCCCCCTAAAACTTTTCAACACTGTGGTTAACATCCCTCGCCATCTGTGGGGACAAAACAGACGATTTTCTTGTTTGTTGACAATTTGTTATCAGATCTGGTCTTGATATGGCAAGCTCTGTGTCTTGTGTCCTTATCCAGCTGGAATCATCGTAGTCATACCCGTCCTCTGTCCTTGACTTCTGCTGTTTCTTCCCCACGACTTTCCAAGCCATGGTGAGTATGCACAATCCAGCCGTTCTCGAGCAGCGATCTATGCGGCCCGAGGAGCCTGACCTTTTTCGTTCGCGGTCTAAAACGACTCGGTGTTTCCGGCCCCTTCACCCCCCCCCCC